>JASDQU010687980.1:8827-24048 GCA_032191745.1 Picea mariana
CTGATGTGGATGTTTCTGTCTCTTCAACATTCTTGTTGAGCTTGAAAAATTTGACTCTTAGTGTGACAACTTCTTCTTCAAGTTTCTCAACATCTTCTTTCTTCATTATCTGAGACTTCATGACCTCTTATGTTATCTGTGCTTCTTCAAGTTTGATTTTCAATGTAATTATTTCTTCTTCGAGTCTTCCCTCTTCTTGACCAAACTCTTCCTCAAGTTGGTTTAAGTCATCGATTCTTTCCTTGAGATGATCCGTCTGTATGTTTTCTCTCTTTGCTTCTTCTTCCTTTTGTGTTGTTATGTTGGCTTATAAAAATTTATTTTGATATTCTATAGTTTCTTCAATTCTTCTGGCCTTTTCTAGCTAAGTTCTTAAATTCTTGATGACCTGCTGAGATTTTTCAGAAACTTGAACACTTTCCTTTTTCTTCATCAATTCTTTCTTGGATGACTTGTTTTCTTCTCTTTCTTTCTTTAGATATTCAATTGCACTAGTCAATTGTTTTTTGTAATCAACTTTTGCTTCTTCATACTCTTCCTCTTCTGAATCTATCTGACATGATGAACATCTTTCTTCTCGTTCTGTACCTGCATCTTTTTTGAAATCTTTTGATTCTGTGATGGGTGAAGAATATACATTATGTAACTTATCCCAAAGTTCTTTGGCCGATGAACATTTACCAACATTTTCTCTTACCAAATTAGGTAATCCTTCCCAGATGAAATCCATTTTTATTTTTCTATTCTTATTCAATTCCTTTTTGGCTACAGTCTTTTCCCTTTTTGAACTATCATATCTTGTAACAACTGATAGCCAGATATAATGTCCCTATGCCTGTAAAAACACTTTCGTCCTTATGCTCCACATCTCATACTTTAAACCATTCTGACCATTAAACATTGGTACTCCATTCTCAGAATAATCCATGATCTCATTCCATTGGTTAAACTGTTTCCTAAAGGAACCGACTCCGATACCAATTGTTGGATTACTTGGGGCGGGCGGGGGGGTGAATCAGTAATAGAGACATTCAATCCTTTTTAACCACAATTTGCAAGTGTTATATAAATGTATCATTATAATCTAATAGTTGCAGAGTAAATAAAAAATGAACAATCATACACATACACAGTACACCAGTGTTTTTACGTGGAAACCCAAAGCGGGAGAAAACCACATAATTCTCTTTCTTATATGTCTTTAAGAATTACATTCATTGGAAGCACCAACTTCATTTTTTCTCCAGCTGCAACTAGAAGGAGGCTCCAACCCCCTAATTTCTTAGGCTACAACCTGAGGAAAGCTCCAACTCCCCAATTCTCTAGATACAACCAGAAAGAGGCTATGACCCCCTATTTTCTTCGGCTACAACCGGAAGGTGGCTACAACCACCTTTCCTTGCCCCGTCCAACCGCCCTGAAATATAAGTAGAATTATGGAACCACTATCACACTATCACTGTGAGATATAATACTGTAAGCTTGTACCAATCAACCTATAATAAAATTGTATCATAAACAAGTGCATCAACCATGAACCAACCTGTACCTCAACCTATACCATAAACAAGTGCATCAACCATGCACCAACCTGTACCAAACCTGTACCATGAACAAGTGCATGAACCATGCACCAAACCTGTACAAATAACCTGTTCAAAAAACCTATCACAACAACATGTCTCATCGATCTTATCAACCAAATCATATCTACTCACCAATATCAATCACCAAGACAACTCTCAAATATGTGCATCAACCAAGCGTATCACAACAACTCATAATCATCACCAAGATCAATATGTTCTTTTAATAATATACCAATACAAGTATGCTACATCATCCATAAACCATGTGTCAACAATAATACTAACAAGTGCCTCCAACCATGTACAAAGTATGTACCAATCATGTATCAACTACTCATCAACTATGACTCATCAAGATGTACCAACATTATCAACTATACACCTCATGTATGTGCCAACTCATCAACTACTTGTCTCAACCATGTACCCAACATGTACCTCAACCAAAAGCCCTCATCAATTTCATCATTCAAATCTGATTTGTAACTCTATAATAGACCTGGTGTACATGATCACATACCTGCAAACCTTCCTTAACTTTAACAACAAGAGACTAGCATTTTCATCAAACTTTACTTTAGTCTCACATGACTAGTTTTGGATTAGTCAACAACCCTAACTTGAAATAATCATAACTACATAGCTATAATGAATAAATATCTGAAAATAGTACACAATGTTCTTCAGTGTGTTTTATGCAATTCCTCCAGGTGTCACTACTTGGAACCTCTCATAAAAGGAGTTAGAGAAAAAATGGCATGCTGTGTTGAATTCTGGCTCGCACAGAATATTTTTTGTATGGATCTGAAGCATGCCTCGCACATAATATTTGTTTTATAGATCTGAAAATTCCACACCAAATACTATAGACTGTACGCTAACCAACACATTTGGTCTTACTAAAATTGGATATGTTATGAAGAAGTTATGATGTTTTTACTCGAAACACCTGTTTTAGATTAGTTTCAGGACTAACCACAAACCTTGTTTTCCACGGAGTGTAACTCCAAAAATAAAATAACCCACAAGATAAAATTTGTACCACAGCTACTTCAATATGTTCCCTCAATGACCTCCCAATTTAACGGTCTGAATCATTCTAGAACAAGATTTATTGTGAAAATGGTGAGATGACCTGTAAATAACATACCTTATAAAGCATCATCAAAAGAATTTATCCTCCCTTGAATTCCGACCTTCTTTACTTCACCTTCCCTCTGAAATTCGGCTTATATATCCTTTGGTTACCTCAGTCATCTGTAGATATTCAACATGCTCAAGTGTAATCAAAATGAGAGAGCCTTGCCTCTTATTTACACTCTCCAAGTAGCTTCCTTAGAAGCATCTTCTAGGTCACTTTTCCCACATAGTCACCTATGTCCAACTTTTCCCAATTTTCCACTTGTCCATGTATCCAATAGCCACTTAACCACTTAACCCATTTTCCTCATTTTAGGGTTAACCTTCTTATAACCACTTTCCATAATTAGAAAGTTCTCTATTTACTTTATTATTTAAATAATCATCCTTGACTTTGTCACTTCACTTTATTGTTTAAATAATCCTCTTTGATTTTGTCACTTCACTTTATTATTTAAATAATCCTCTTTGACTTTGTCACTTCACTTTATTATTTAAATAATTTCTTCTTTTCAAGCACTTTGACTTCTTTGACCTTTTGGGGTTTCAAGCCAATCATATGAGGGTCCTTCAACTTCGTAAGGCCATAACTCTCAAACTGTGAGGAGTTATGTGTCGTTTCACATACCACCGAAAATGGCATGACATGTACTATCCATATAGAATAGTCTTACATACAAATATATCAAAAATCATACCATTATACATCAAACAAAATTGATTCCATTACCCAAATCTTTCTGCTACTGGAATTCGCTACCAGACTTTCTTCAAGGGTTGACATCAATGAAAACCAACCCAATTAATCAACACTAACGATAAGGTTGATCATGATATTTCCTTTGAATGACCTCTCCCTACTATTGAATTTCAATATCATTATCGATAACTTCCCAAGAATGTTCAAGCTCTTCATGGGTGAGGGATGTTTCTAAAACAAAATCAAAGAGGCTTGAAGTGGTACTTCTTTGGTCAGGAAGATGGAACCTTATGTTTGGTTTTTGAGGGGTAGGCAAAGTCATTAAACCAGAAAAAGAAAAGAAACAAAAGAAAATAACCAAAGAGTAAAGAGAGCTCCCCAATAAGGTCTCCAAATAAATGTTGATGCAAGGAATGGAAAAATACTTATTCAAACATTTTGAATCTCGTCGGGCTTAGTGAGATAGATGGGATTATAACCCTAGGTTTATATCCTATCAAAAATCTTGATCAGACCTCAAGAATTGTTATTCTTAGATCTGATGCTACTTTATAAATATGAAATTTTTGTGTCTTTTATCCAAAATAAACTGAAACAAAATAAAAGTGTGTACTTTCAAAATGACTTATAAACACATGGATAAGCAAATGTAAAAAGTACAAACCTGAAAATCAATATATAAAAAAGTTTCATAAGTGAGAAGAAACAAACAAATATTTTTATTTATATCAATATGAGTTAAAACTGAGTATATCTCTTCAAACCCCTCTGGGGACTTGGGCCAATGTTATACTTAGAAGTCCAAGATTCTATTTGACTCATACATACACAACTAGTGTCAAAATAATGAAGACTAGAACAAAAATTGAGTTGGATTAATCCAAGATACACATGCATCATTGTTTTAAACTCTGCAAAACTAACACTAATTAGCACTAAAATGACCTCAGAACTTCTAACTAAAACCAAACAGATATTCAAGAAAATGAATGGCCTTGGAGCATATCACGAGTCAATGCTTCCTAGTCCTTTCTTTACCACCTTCATAATAACCCTGCTATCAACAAGATAACTCAGCTCTAATGAAACTCAATATTGAATGAACAGATAATAATCTCACTTGAGGCTAGAGAAAACCTTATCAGAAGTTTGACTTCTCTATTTTTTCATGCCTTCTTTGTCTTTCTCTCCTTCTTTTGTATATTCATAAAGTAGTTGGGTATTTCAACTACCTTTAGTTTAAAAAGTTAATTAACTTTATTTAGGATAAGACAACTTTATTTATTATAAGGGTAACAAATATTTAAGTAATAGGCGGGGTCCCACTAGGTCTTCGCTTCATTATTTCCAAAACATCCCTTGTAACTCCAAAAAATGATTAAATAATATAAGTATATCAGCATCATAAAATTCATCAAAATAAAGCACCCATCCAAAATATACCAAATCAACAAACACTTGTTTCTCCCAAAAATATCAAAATGATATGATATTTAAAGTTTTCAAAATAATATCATATTCTTGTTGTTTGTCCCAAATGTATCAAGTGTCTAAAAATTAATGTCAACACAAATTAAAATTAGTGAGGGTATTTCTTTTTTAAACCTCATCTCTTTCATTTCTTGCTTCTGATACATTTGTCCTGAGATTGAGAAAGTCTTCATATGAAGACTTCTTCTCATCCATTTTTACTATTTCAAGGTGCATGTCATAGAAGGTGATCTCTCTTTTGCAATTCTCAACTTTTGTTGATTGTTGTTTGGAATGTATGGAGGAAGATTGAGATTCTTCTGAGCTAGGAGAGTTAGCATGCTTCTTTCCCTTATCAATTTGGGGGTCATTGGGAGAGACATTGCAATTTATAAGAGGTGAATGGGCCATGGAGGAATTTTATGAAACATGTGGTACTGAATGCAAAGGAGAAGGAGGAGGAAGAGAGTTATCGGGCCATTGAGAAATACCAGAGGGATAATTTACTTGATTTTTCTCCCAACCATCATTGATTAGCTAGATACAGGACTCAAGAAAATATGCAATGTTGGGATGTGGCTACAGAGGAGCACTAGAACAAGCTAGAGACTAAGGAAATGTTGGTTGCCACCAAGTGTCAGGTAGTTAGTTTGTACTAACTAATTAAATTCTTCTAAATCAGCATCAAAGTGTATGGAAAAGCTCATTCTCTTGTGTCTCCCTTGTTACCAAAATATATTTGGCAATCTTCCTCTTCTGCCTCTATTTCCTCTATTACCACCTTTGTTACTCCCTTGGTTGAAAACGCTCATCTAATTTTCATCATCATTCCAATTAGTGCAAAAGTATTAAAGTAAAACACAAGACACAACATAGTAAACATCTATTACAACTTTTCTAAATATTATTTAGTTATGCCTTTGAGAATAACACAGTAATTCAAGCATAAAAGGGAGAAATGGATAGGAATAATGTAAAACAAGGAAGACAATCCATAATTCAATTGACAACCTTCTTTTCATTTCAACTTTCAAAATATGAACTATATATTTCTTGAAAAAATCTATGTTATAAACAGTCTTCATTTATTTTGAACAAGAGAATGCACGCAAATGAACACACACACACACACACACACACACACACACACACACATATATGATAAGAATAAATGGTGAAAGAGTGTATTTTGCGTAAAATGGTATTACATAATGAAAAGAATGAATGAAATTTAATGTTCAATACCTAAACACAATTAGTATTCATGTATACGTTTTCCATTACAAAACCAAAATACAATTAGCATTTAACTCTTTAAGAAAATCCCCAAATTACTTCTCAAGACAATCATTATGCTTCACAAACCAATGTTTTTACCATATATCATATACTTAAAACTCTATAGAACAATGACAACACTAATTACCATGTCCACTTCCAACATTAATTTGAAAGTGACTAATTATTTCTTCCAACATACAATTTTTTAACATCAAAACCACAAAACCAACACAGTTAAAAAACATCAAAACATCATCTTATTATCATCATTATATTTACAAAACCAACACGGTTATTTATGAAACTATTCACATTTCTCAATAAAAATAACCCAAGTAAGATTAAATACATCAATGAAAAAGTGGGGGAAAAAACAACTAAAATAATAGAAAAAAATGTTATTTTAAGTTTGCACCCTAAACCTAAATGCTAAAATAATTTTATAAATCCATGAAGATATCATTTTTATCTCATATTTCCTGAAAAAACACAAGATGTTGACTCCAAAGTTTGAGAGCATTTGGAAATTCATGTGTGTGACTATGTCAAGTCAATGGTCACTACCTTGTATCGTATTAGAGTCGAGGATTAAGAGGTTGCAAGCCAACATTGGATTTTTGGATCTTGTTGGATACTTGCACCACATAGAAGAGCTACACAAGGTTAGGATCCGTTTACTTTAAATTATTTATTTATTTATTTAAGATTTCTATTTTCTCCTTTGCTATGTTGTGATTGTTCTTTATCCATGTTCTTGGGTTTTCATACCTTGTCTTCACAATTACTTTTTAAGAACTTAGTTTCACCTTGTAGGAACTTTTATTTCTATGGTAAAGGGAACACTGGTCTTCTTAATTACTTATCAAGAACTAGTTAGTCAAAACAAATCTTAGAACCTTATGGGCACTCTTATTTTCATTATAGAGGGAACATACAAAGGCGCCATGTTGAGTGAAGATCATGAAATTGAATAGTTTCTCTAAGGTTATTATTTTTACATATGAATTAAAAATTTCCAAAAAAACTCAAAGATTATAGTTATACAAAACCTAAGAATTTGTGTTTCTCGTACCGTGTTTGTTTCATATTTCTTGTTTCTGGTAAGATAACTCTTGATCTGATCTCTAGTGATATGAAGGTTTGTTATAATGCCCAAATAATTATGCTTGTGAATATTATGCTTGCAATTTTCATTTTAATGGTTAGTGAGGCTTATTATATTTTCTTGTATCCCAATATTTCTACATGAGAAAGCAAGGCATCAAAGTCTTAGAACATCTAAAACCAAGGCTTCAAGGGTTGAAACTGTTTGATTGTGGAATATCATATGGAGTTTTTCCACTCCCAATATTTTCAAATATATTGTATATTAAAAAAAAAATAGTAATTTTTTCCCTTGCTACTGTATGGGAAAACAAAATTGAGTTTGTATATTGGAACTCTCTGGTGTTGGGACATATGATATTTGATTGCACCTAAAATAGTTCCCTAGGATAAGGAATCATGGAGTATATTAATTTCTTCAAAATAAAATGATCTCTTGAGTTTGAACTAGTACCAAAATTTGGCTATTGGGTCCCTTTCACACCTACGACTAAGCCCACTTCTTCATTTTGTAACTTTGGGTTCTTCTTACTTAGATGTAAGAAGGATTTCATTTTTTTCCTTAGGGGTTTTGTTTTTTAAACTGGATGGGAATTGTGTTGCATTGAGGATTTTTTATTTGTTTATCAATTTTATTGTATCTTTGTGACTTTCAAGTCATGTTATTGATTCTAATTTTTTATATAAAAATAAATAGTTTTTTTTCCAAATGCATAATTTAGTGGTTAATAGATAATGAAGACAATCTCATCACTTATTGTTATCTGAGAATGCAAGTTACAAAAATAAATAATTTTCTAACCCTCAAATTGTATATTGTACAAATTTAATTGAGTCTTTAAACTCAATTCATATCATTACTTGTTATGTAATTTGTAAATTTCAAAATTTGATTTTTATAAAAAAAAAAAAAAAAATTAAACTGGANCTTTATATTATATAAGGGTGGTGTTGAAGCGAATTGGCGAGTTCAAAAATATTTACAAAATTTGTCTCACCACCTATACATTCTCCTATCGTTATCATACTAACCATGACATAATCCTTCCTATGATATGTCCATGTAATATGGCTGCAAATGTCTTTTGCATATTGTCCTAATAAAAATACAACTTTGTAAAACATTAACGGTGAGAAAACTCATTGTCTGAAACTTCTTGCGCTCACCCATGAGAAGGAGTATTCTATTTTACGTCCATTGGAACTACATCACGACCCCTATGAGATTCCAAGGCGTGAAGTTACATATGTGTGGTTAATTGAGCTTGACTGGGAATGTTGAGGAAAATACAGAGATCTTAATTTTTGACATTCCATCTCTAGGTTGTCCATGCATTGAACAAGAATGGCTACTGTCTAATCCAGATCCCCTAGTTTACCCGAAAATTGTTGAAGTTCGGAACTATTGGATTTATTTCCATTTCTTCATGCCATATGAGAATGTGTTTGACATCGCTCCAAGAGGGGTCCATACTTTCCCAACTTGCAAGACAAATAAAACATCACCAACAAATTTTAGCACTTCCAGAGATAGTAGGGAGAGGAACTAGAAGACAAGAAAAAGAACAAGGGCTCAGCCAATGAGCAAGACCTCTTTCAAATTTATCAGCAAAGACGAGAGAAAAAGACCCAAACCGACCATACTAAAAACCATTAAGAAACCCACTTTCGAAAAGAGCAAAGTCCGGAGGAGTAAGTGTAACAACAAGAGTGAAATTCAAATTGACAGAGATATAAAACCTGAGGAAACAAAATGATAGAATAAGGAACCTAGGGTCCAAAAGGAGTTTTTCCAAATGCCAAATTGGTAACATCAATGAACAAAACCACCATAATTATTTGAGCTCCAACAACGGGATACCACAAATGCTCCAAATGAGAGAGTAAGGAACCTGGGCTGACCATATGAGAGAATAAGGAACATGGGTTCCAAAAGGAGTTTGGACATAAGCCAAATTGGTACCAATAGTGAATAGAAACCACCAAAATTATCTGAGCTCCAACCACAGAATAAAACAAATGCTCCAAAACATAACCACGGGCGAAAACACCAAACCTCGATGCTATGGGGAGGAAACTTCGAAACCAAAGCAATTACATAATGAAACTTCGTTTCACACATATCCAAGTGTGTGTGCTTAAAATCACACATACTCAAATAAATGCATCCAACTAATTCGCTATCAAATAGACGTGTCAGCCATGTGAACACGCGGATTATGGTTCCCACACCCTGCCAATTATCCATTTTTATTATTTTTTTCTCATATGAATTAAGGGAGGGGGAGTTTCCTTCTTAGCCCATTGATTTTGACTATACCTTCTTCTAAGCTTGTCCCTTATTTATCTCATCGATCAGCACAAGAGTTGTGTTCATGCACAAGGAGTTTTTTTCAAATCCAAATATAAGGGCAAGTGCACAGAACATGATAGCGATAAAGATATTGTTCCCAATAATATGTTTTTTGATCAGTGATCTTATCACCAGTATTGAGTCACCTAGGATGGAAATCTTGGGGATTCTCATATCTTTTGCGAGCCTATACCTACCTATAGAGCATACACTTCAACAATGTTGTTAGAGACGCTACCTAGGCCCCAAGCATAGACGACCACTAAATTTCCTCTGGGGTCATGAATAGTCCCTCGTTCCTATCACCCCTATTTTAATAAAAACAATTTTACTAATAATGATTTTTTAAAAATAAAAGATATTTCATGGTTTTAATTATTTCTTTTTATTTTATAATAAACTCATGCATTTGGTTGTAATTTTTCGTTACAAATTCCATTGATATGACCATTCAAAATTTATCACCCGTACTAACAAAAGGAATATAATTTATGGCTATTTAGTATTCATTGTTATGTGACTCCATAAAATATATACTTTGTTGGATTCATTAAAATACAAATATATATATATTTTATTCATTAAAATATATTTTTTGGATTTTCTTTTTAAATTGATAACATTATTTTAATAATCATATTGATTTTCTTAAGATTTATACATTGTATATGTTAAAGTAATGGCAAGAGAAATAAGATATCTAATGCATTTGTATTAAACTATACATTGGATATTTTACTATTGGTTCGTAAAAACCAATCTAAACCTAAAACAACCACAAGAAGTTGAAGTCTATATTTGAATATACAATCCTATACAATATGCTTATGCCTTGCACTATTAGCATCTCCCCAACACTCCTACTCATACTAGGGAATGACTGTCAAGTAGTGAGAATGAACCCTTTTACCCCATTCTACTAGGTTTTTGATAGTTAAAATTAAGGTTAGGTTTAAGGTTTGAAACTCTATTGGAACCTCCATGATGTTTCTAGAAGTCTTTGGTGAATTCTCACACATTACTAACTCTCCATAATTGAATTATTGTGCATTGAAATGGTTGTCACTTGAATATGTGGAGAATATCTGAACCATTACTTTGTGAGGACCATAACTTTTACATACGAACTCCATTTTAATTGCATAATAGCTTGTTGGAAAGATATAAATGAGAAGAAAAGTCCCCACCTTGTTTAAGGAAATCCTACCGAAACTCTCATTGAGTACTAGGATAAAAACAATGTTGTTTAGAGACCGAAAAATGTGTCAAAAGTTGATGACCTATGTAACGTACCTAGCCACCCACAAGCTGCCCACACTACCTCAAAAACTCACTTCAAAACTGATTTTGAATTATTATAACATTTAATTAATAAAGAAACATGAAAGACTCACATGCAGTAATCAAGATTCATGTTACAACATAAAAGAAACAAACAATATGTCATGCAAAATAATAACCAACAAGTATGCATATTATAAAAACGAATCTCAGAGATAGTAATTAATACATGTAGAAATAAATATAAAAGCATAGAAACACATGACAGAAAGAACTTATCTTAAACAAATTCGATCACCAACTGGATGCATACCAAGGACATTCCACCCAATCATATGCATTGGTGTTCCAATTCTCAACAACAATGTCACCCTCGATCCAGGGCTATGAATCTACAAGGAAGGGTTCCAAGATAACACTCAAATTCCCAAACCAATCAACACTTAAGTCTCACAGGTTTCTCAACATACAACAATCCAAGTACACCATCTCTCTTCTCTCTAGCCTGCGCCACCCAAAGACAATGAACCCCCTTCACTGCCACTCAGTCTCTCAGGATGTCCACTTATTTCTAGGGCTCTAGTGCATCTGGTCAAGAATGTCCATGTTGGGACTCTCAAGATTCACAACTATGAACAAAACTTAACACATTTCAATGCATCTTAGACATGCAGGAATTAATTCATGGTTGGAATACACCAGCAATCACTAAAGCCAACAAACCATGGATTCTTTCTCAACAATTCTCCCCCATGTCCCCACCAAGAACAAGAATGAATGAAGAATGATAAATGAGCCACAATTGATGAAAAAAGTGAAAGAGTGAATGGAGAATAACCCTCAAACAACCCACAAGATGGATTTATATATTTACGTGGAAATCAAGAACCACATGGCATTTTCCCCAAGAGGCTCATGTCACCACTTTTCTCAATTAAAACCAATATGGATAAATACAATAATAATAAAATATCTATCCCCTTTATCCCCCCTCTCTCATGGAATCATAGCTCCCTATAACTCATGTCCTTATTCAACTAGCAGCCAACGATGTATTTTATTATTAATAATGATCAAAGCATTACATTTCCTAGGCACTCCGACCTCTTTTAATTGTTTGGGCACTCTGTCCTTTCATAAAGTAAAGACAATACATTATTTAATCTGGGGTCTCAAAACTAGGGTATTACATTCCCCTCCCCCTTATTTTGGCACTGTCATCAGTGCATATACAAAACAAAAATCAAAATTAAAAAATTCTTCAAACAGTCGTGAGTACTCTTCCCACATAGCATATACATGCTCCCAAGTAGAATCTTTAGGGTCATATAAGGTCCACTGAAATTTTACCAGTTCTATGACTTGATTCAAGAGCATTTTGACTTTTTGGTCCAATATGCACACTAGTTGGACCTGAAAGTCTCCTTCTAGATCCACCTGAATCAAATTCCAATCAATAACATGGTTAGGATCATGTACATACTTTTTCATCAAGGAGACATGAAATACATTATGCACATTCATGGAAGCAAGCAATGCAAGCATGTATGCAAATGATCTTATTCTGTCAAATATCCCAAATGGACCATAGAATCTGGTTTTTAGCTTTGTACAACCACCCAACTTCAATGAGATCTTCTTGGGATTCACTTTCAAAATCACATGCTCTCCCACTTTAGATTCTCTAGCTTACATATTCTTATATCCATAACTTTCCTATCTATCTTGTGCTGCCTTCAAATTATGCTTAATTTTAACCATCCGGTCTTCCATATTCTTGAGCAATTATGGCCCAAGTATTACTCTATCTCTTGGGTTGTCCCAACTCACTGAAATGTTTCATTTTCTACCATACAAAGCTTCAAATGGGCTCATATTCAATGAAGCTTGATACCCATTATTATAGGAAAACTCAACCAAATATAAGTAATGTTCCCATTTAGATGGCTTATCCATCACATACATTCTCAACATGTCTTCAATTACTTGGTTGACTCTCTTTGTCTTCTCATCTGAATGTGGATGGTATGTTGTGCTGAAATTCATATTTGTATAATCCTTTAAATAAACCCCTCTAGAAATTTGAAGTAAACTTTGTGTCTCTATATGAAACAATTGGCTTAGGTATCCCATGCAACCTACCAATTTCCCTCATGTAAATTTATGCAATATTAGTTGTTGTATGATTCATTTTTACAAGATCAAAATAAGCATCCTTTGTCAATTTATCCACAACTACCATTATGGAATCATGTTTCCTTGTTGTCCTAGGAAACTTAGTTATTAAATCAATGGTTACCACTTCTCATTTCTTCTATGGAATTGGAAATGGTTGTAGCAAACCCACTGGGTGTCTATGCTCAGCCTTCAATCTATGACATTCCATACATCCGACAATGTAATCAACAACATTCTTCTTCATTCCATACCAAAAGAATTGGATTCTTACTGTTGCAAGTATTTTCTAGTAACCAGGATGTCTGGCATATGGAACATTGTGCATTTTTTTTAACACCAAATTCGTAAGTTCTTTGTAACTAGGAATGTAAATTATGTTTTTATGCATAAGTAATCCATCTTCCTTAATCTCATACTCTTTAATTTTTTGTTGTACATTTTCATGTTGTAAAATTTCTTTTACCTATAGGTAATGTTGATCTGTAACAACAACATCTAAAATGCTACTCTTCAAATCTGACTGATGCATGCTAATGGTTGTAGCATTCATGAGATGTACTCTTTTGTTGAGTGCATCAAAAACTTTTTTTTTTCCCTTGATATGTTTGATGTCAAATTCATACTCACTTAAAAAAATTATCCATCTTGTCTACCTAGCATTCAAAGTTGGTTGTTCAAAAAGATACTTCAGACCACTATGGTATGTCCTTAATTCAAATATATTTCTCATGAGATGCCTCCACATATTCAATGCATGAACTATAGAAACAAGCTCCAAATCATGTGTGGCATAATTCCTCTCATGTTTTTTAAGATTTATGGACTCATAACTAATGACATGCCCATTTTGAGTGAGCAATCCACCAAGTCCTTCATTGCATGCATCTGTACATACAACAAAATTCTCATTTGGATCATAAATATTTAAAATAGGTGCACTAGTAAGTAATTCATTTAACAAATTAAAGTTATTTTCACACTTTGTTGTCCATTAAAACTTAATTCTCTTCTTTTGCAAAGAAGTGATGGAATGAGCAATCTTAAAGAACCATGTTATAAACCTCTTGTAGTATCTAGATAATCCCATAAAATATCTTATTTCAGAAACATTCTTGGGTGTTGGCCATCCTCTAATGGCTTCAATCTTCTCTGGATCCACTGATATACCTGCCTCTGAAATAATGTGTCCCAAATAATGGATCTATTCTTGGTAAAAATAACACTTACTAATCTTGGAATAAAGTTGATGTTCCTTCAGCACTTGCAGCACCAACCTCAAGTGATGTTCATGGTCTTCCTATGACTTAGAATAGATAAGTATGTTATCCAAGAACACAATGAAAAACTTATCCAAATAATTTATGAATATGCCATTCATTAAGCACATAAAGAAATTTGGTGCATGGGACAGTCCAAATGGCACCACTACAAATTCATAATGTCCATATATGGTTCTAAAGGTTGTATTATTGATGTCTTCTTCCTTGATTCTTACCTGATGGTATCTTGATCTCAAGTCTATCTTTGAAAATAACGTTGCTCCTCTTAGTTGATCAAAGAGGTCATCAATTCTAGGTAGAGGGTATTTTTTCTTCACCGTGGATTTTGTTATCACTCCAAGAAACCCTTTGTGGTTGCAGACCAAAGGTGCTTGGTAACTTAAGAAATGAATGTTTTTTTATTTTGTAAATGTGGATCAATGGGACAACTTAATACAGCTTATAGCATTCAAACATGAATATGATAAACAAATAGACAGTGCTCTCAAAGATTGATTAATCAGCAAGTAGCTTTAAAGTGGGTGGAGAATAAATTGTAACTAAACCAGTGCAAAGCAGGGTCTAAGAGACAATTAAGAGACTTATTATTAGGCTATGAGCTAAACAATGGGATAACAGCCATTCAAAGCTTGACAACACAGATAATAATGCAGAAGAAAGATGGAAAGCTAATAATCAAAAGTGAAAGGAACCTGTGATATGTATTAACATAGAAAGTCTGAGTACAAAAAAGAGTATTTTTCTATCCAGAATCGAACCCCTTCTTAGTCTTCAGAATGTAGCTTTATAGCTTCTACAAGATGTTCTCAGATCCTAAAAATATGGATCTGTTTTTCTAAAATTAG
>JASDQU010687980.1:29201-40159 GCA_032191745.1 Picea mariana
AAAAAAAAAACACTATGAGATGTTTCAATTCTAATCACCCGCATTTTTGGGTCAATTATTGAAGTTGTGTTTTACATGATCAACCTAGACAATATGTTCCTTGTTGAAAAATGTTATCTAAAAGAGTGATTAGTTTGAAGTTTTTCTCTTTTAACTTGGAAAATTATATGCTTAAAATTGAAAAACTTTAAATCTAGCATCTTTAAGTCATATTGGATGTTTCAAGATTCTTACCACTGGTAATATCTTACTAAATTGTACTTCAACATGATCAAATATGTGGATTTTCTCTTTTTTAAGGAAAATGACATGAAGAAGTTGGATTTACATTTTTGTTTGAAATTTTTACCATTGGAATCTATGTATAACAAGTAATCATAAATTCAATTTCTCCCTTGGAATGTTATTGCTTAAATTTATTGAAATAATGTGCTTTCAAAACATATCCTTAAATCTTATCTTTCACTCAATACCTAATTGAATATTAGCGATCTAGATGGATTTCTACTCTACTCTACAAGGCATTTTTCTAATTTTGGTGTCGAATGTCTCTCATTATCAAGGCATTTTTCTTAGAATGGTGGTGTCAAATGTTTTACCACTAGAAATTGTGTGTAACAAATAATCATAAAGAGATGAATTCAAATTCTCCCTTGGAATGTTATTGCTTAAATTTACTGAAATAATGTGATTTCAAAACATATCCTTAAATCTTATCTTTCACTCAATACCTAATTGAAGATTAGGGATCTAGATGGATTTCTACTCTACTCTACAAGGCATTTTTCTAATGATGGTGTCGAATGTCTCTCATTAGCAAGGCATTTTTCTTAGAATGGTGGTGTCAAATGTCTCTAATTACCATGGGATATGAATATAACTACGCAGTGTTGCATGTGTGCTATTTCTTTTCATTTAGATGGGGTTATTGTTCACTATTATGTTTTTTCAATGGAAAGAGTTAGTATACACATTTGGATTGCAGAGTGTTCTTCTGTATGGTGTGGAAATTATGTGTAACGAATAAAGAATTATGTGGGTTGTACATTGTGATATGGGTTTTATGGAGACATTCTTTCTGACATTCATCACTAGTTGTGAAGAAATCCCAATTTGTTCATTTGAGGAGAATTTCTTTATTACAATCCTTCTAGCACTAATGTTTAAGAGTTAAACAAATCGAGAGTCTAGGGTCTAATAGAGGTAACAAGAAATTGTGTATCTAACAATGCCAACATTTTCATGCATTATGAAGATTGAAAAATAAAATTGTTGATATATCGAGGACATAGTATTGATAGGCCATGTATTGATGTGTTTTGGAAATTGTATATTTTTTTAAAAATTTTCAAAGTAGCCCCAAGGGTTAGCTCAATTAGTCAAGAGTCAGATGTGGGTTTATCATGCTTGTTTTTGGTCATAGGTTCAACTCTCTTGATTCTCCGGGGCGAGGCCCTGTAATCAGGGCCGACAGTTTATCCCGCTTACCATCCATGGATTGTGGGGAAGAGGTGTACCACAAATTGCCACATCATTTGTATTTCTGAGATGGCTTAGTCCTTTTCCCTAGCTTGCAAACTTAAATCCAATCCTTCTTCATCAAACTCATCTAAAAAAAAACATGTTTGTTTCCATCGACGGGTCACCCATGTGGATGTTCGTTCCTTTCTAAATTGAAACCCGTGAATTCCCTTAAAAATATGAAAAACAAAATATTCCACATTTTTCAGGAGGATTTTTCGGTTGGGCTCATTCCTAAACTTACCTTGGCCCATAAAAAACAGAATTCAACCACCTCAACCCCTTAAGGATGGTATAAAGGCACCTTTGAGGGCATGGATGAGGAGGACAACCTAGGTGCAATATTATGCTGATGGATTTGCAAGCTTCATATTTTTCTTGATCCTCTGCATAGCATCCCCCTAATCTGGAACTTGTTTTCCAGTACTCCTTCTCTCTTATATGACCATAGGGTGTGTTCACATCCCTTTTGGGTCATCCGATGAAGGTCCATCTTGTTGATTTTATTCTTGAAGGACCACTAAAGGGACCTGGGTGGTTGGCTTTGAGGCAATGTCGATGGTTAGATTCAGGTTGTAACTACCTATTTATATTATTTTTAATAAAAGGGTTATATTTCCATCCATACATGTGTAAGTTGATTCAATCTATTGATATATGTTAGTTTACTTCATATACTTGAATTTTTGCACATTATATTTATGATTTGAATTCATAAATACCTTGTTGCAATATAAACTTGGTCTCTTTTTGCAGGTTGATACCAATGGAGATCAGGAGAAAAATCAAAGGTGGAAAGAGAGGATCGACATCATACGTAGGATACAAGGTGTGAATTATATTCTTCTCTCTTTCTCTCTTTCTCTCCTTAAAGTAGTTATTTTCATATAGCATTGTTGTGTGTGAGGGTAGTTTCTGCCTTTTACATATGGTCTCGCTCTGTTGTGACATAACCCAAGGTCACAGAGGAAAAATATCATAACGGAATTGGCGACCATAATGTGGATCTTTCTCCTAGTTTGGGACGGTTTGAGGCTTTCTTGTGTTGCCCTGATTACTATGATTTTATTGTTTTATGAGCTTTTATTTCAAAGCATCTTCCATCTAGAAACTTTTTCTAAGTTTTTGGAAGCCTCCTTATGGATTCGCTTTTTTATTTTTCAAGTTTTAATCATTCGTCCGTGCTTCGTCCCTTTATGAGTCGTGGATATCTGCGATTTTTCCTTGTACGACATGTGGATGTCTGCTAGTCATACTATACATAGTTGTGGATCAGTCTAAGAAACTTTATTTTTTATCCTGTCTCTCAGTTTTGGAGGATCTAGCTTGGTTCTTTAGTATAATTTGAGCCTTTTGGGTTTGTTTTTTCTTTTGATTGTTGTGTTAAGTCTTTGAAAACTTTGAAATCATCTAGAATATATTGCTTTTTGTTAGGTTATATTTTTGGTTATAAGGTTCTTTAGGTGGGTCGAAAGGTCAGTTGTGTGTGGCTGGGATGATTTTCCAGTTTGATTGTTTTGTTTCAGTGATTCTTGATTGTTTGTTTTCTTCCTCTTGAGTCTTTACCTTCTTCCCTTTGTTCATAAGATAAGAAGGAAAACCGCATCTCATTGGCATTTCATTTCTTTTAGTAACAAAAAATACAAAACTACTTGTTTGTTGGTCATTCTTCTCTGGTTTCCTTGTCTTTGAACGTTTCAAGAAAATAATTTGCTTACTAGCACTCAGGTCTTTAGGCATGTTGCTTGCTTTGGTGGAAAGAAAAAGAAAATGAAAAAACCTAGTTTTTTGCTAGTTAGGTCTCTTTCTTTATTTGCATTGTTTGCATTATTATTTGAAAAAGAAAAATATACTAGCATAGGAAAAAATTGCATTTCAAGTTTTGAAGGATTGTTCATGCATTTTTTTTTTGAAACTTTTTTTCACTTGAAGAATTAGTGTAAACTTGTATTTGTCAATGTTCTTATAAGTTTAATTTAAACAACATCAATTGCACCTCCATACCCTTTGAGTAAAAATAGGCACTAAAACGAACGTTGAACTTAAAATGTACTAGACTTTGTTTCTAGGGTTCACAAACAAGTTTAGGGTTAGGGCCTTGGTTTAGGCTGGAGAGTTAATTTCTCCAAGGCTAGAAAAAAAAACATAGGATTTTGACCTGGGGAAGCTACTCTAACGTAGAAGTCAAACACGAGGTTGCATAAATAAGAGCCCAGAAGATATCCCCTCAAAAGCTTAACTGAGTGTATTAGAGAGATCGTATATTGGTGGATTTTCCTGAAGTGATACTGACCCATTTGGTATCAATCCTCTAGAAGAGTTTCGGGCTCAGTTACCCTGCCCATATGTCCAATCTTGACTTTCAAATGTACCCCCCAGACGTTGACTGTGAGTTGGTGACCTTATTTTCTTTTCCTATGGATATCAAAGGTGACTGTGGGGGTTTTCCATGGTACCTGGGGCATATTTTATATCACACTTTTTAGTATTGTTGGAGGGTGCCCCTCGAAGCATGGGTATTTGCACTGGATAAGACTAGTTATTGGAGGTCGGGATAATTGCTTCTCACTCCTTCATTCATTGGTACATGGGACTTAATCAACTCGTCCCTTCATCCAGAAGGTTGCTTTCCACTCTTTCATTGCTTTGAACTCAGAACCTCATCCACCTGGGATAAAGATTTGGAAAAGTTATTTTCTTGAGATTTTTCTCTCAAGAATTTTTAGTGGAGTGTTGCTCTATATAGTTGGCCTTAGATTGTGTCAGTATCACTTATTTTATATCATTGATTCAGAGTGGACGACCAACTGCTCCGTTAGTCGGGAAAGACCCATGGTCTTTCTCTTGAAAGCATGGAGTCACCTCTTAGAATTCATGGGTTTTTATACCACTGGTTTGTCAAAGCCAATGCATGATACTTTTATGGACATGAAAAATACCGCAAGGGATGAACCTATGCATAATAAATTCATGGCCAAATTTCTTGAGGATACCAACCAAGGGGATCCTTGAGTTTTTCCTTTCTTTGGAAATGTTGGTTCCCCCTTGATGGCAACTTTGAACATTCTTGGGTTGAATGTAGGACTATCGGTTTAGTTGTGGACCACTCTGAATGTCCCAAATTCTCTTGATGCTTATCATATAATCAATTTATATCATGGGAATCATATGGATGTTGATCCTTTACCTTCTACATCCACTAAGTTTACTCCTTCTCCTTCTCCTTCCCCCTCTTCTGGTGAAATTCTTGCTACTAGTAACAAGAATTATAAAAGGAAGAGTAAGAAAAAGATTTCACCAACCTCTGTTAGTCATGTTGGGGACCTATCACCAGCCTGTGTGAGTCATGTTGGGGGCAAGAAACCAATGTCTGCAAGTCATGCTAGAAGTAAAATTCTAGTCACTACTAGTCGTACTGGCATTGAGTCACCAACCTCTGCAAGCAATGTTGGATTCCTATCACTAACCTATACTAGTCACGTTGGAGACGTGTTTCCAACCTCTTCTAGTCATGCTAGGGGCAACCAACCAACCTCTATGATTCATGTTGGGAGAAAAATTCCAGTCATTGCTAGTCATATTGGCATAAATTCATCAACCTCTGCAAGTCATGTTGAATACAAGAAACCAACCACTGCAATTCATGTTGGGGACATGAGTCCTATCACTTCTATTCATACTTGAAAAATGTCACCAACCTCTATAATTCATGTTGGATATTAGCTACTAGCCTCTGCAAGTAATGTTGAGGGGCATGTCATCGATCACTGCAAGTCATGTTGGGAGCATTGGTATTGTTGATAACCCTAGACATATCAAACATAATCCCAAGTTCCCTTGTAATCTTTGTGAGGGATATCACTTTACTCATCATTGCCCTACTATTGCCATGGTATGAAGAGTATGTTCCTTTTCTGAAGGCCCTTCTAGTTCTATGTCATATTCAGTTTCCCAAAAGTATGATCAATCATTGGTTGATAAAGTGATCTTTTTAATCCAATATTCAGTGGATATCACTCTCGTTTTGGGGGGTGATGCATCTCTTGACCATGTTTTCTCACATCCTATTTAACCTGTGTTTGAGGAAGTGTCAGTGCCGATGCAATCTTCGGTCGATCCCACTCTTACTTTGAAGAGTGAACAGTCTAAGGGAGTGGCCTCACTGATGCAATCTTCGTTCAATCCCACTCTTCTTTCGAGTGATACATCTTTCAACTATGTCTTTAGAATTTTCAGTTAAGTACCTTATAAACAAGGGGGCATTCCACTCTCTTTGAGTGTGCTCCCTTCAAGTCCAAGGATGGTTTCCTTTGATTGGAATGATCTTCTAGAACCTCTCCTTCCTTCTTTTGCACCTTTCTAGATAATGGTTCTGGTTGAATCTATGTTGAAAGGAATTTGTCGATGTATTGTAGATGAAGGATCCTCTTCAATTATTTTATTCTCCTCGACTTGGAAAGATTTGGGTTCTCCCAAGCTTGTGTTGGCTACTAGTGAGTTGTTGGCTTTCAACAGAAGACATAGTGAATGTCTGGGGATTCTTCCTCAATTTCCTATCACATTAGGTGGGAAGATTGTTCTAGTCGGTCTATTAGTGGTACCAAGCCTTTTAGACTTTAATATGCTTCTTAGGCATTATTATGTTTATGTTATGAACGTTGTGGTGTCTACGCTCTTTCATGTGATGCATTTCTGTCACAATGGAAGCATTTTCAATATGATCATCTTTCATTTGATAATCACCATCTTGGTTCGCCTTTGACTCATTTTTCCCCTTTGTGTGATCCTAGTGCTTGAGTAGACTCTTCCCCGCCATGGGTGAATTATGTGGTGTTTGATCCTCAGTGTTCAATTTCTCCTGAGATGGGATTTTTACAGTTATGTTAGCCTTCTCGAGACAAGGTCTCAACAATTGATCAAGTGTTTTATCAAATGGGGGCATGGGATCCCTTACTTCCCCATATTGGCCCAAGTATTTTGGTGTTTCCTCTTGGGTATCATCTTACTATTTGTGAGACCTCGAGCCTTGGTATTTGTGTGTTGTCGAGTCCTGGTTTCATGGATGTTGAGTTTCCTTCATATGAGGTTATCCTTGAAGTTATGATTATGGATCTTCGACCTCCTCTTGAATTGGAATCTTTACAAGTCGGTTACCAAAGAAGCACTTGACCTGAACCTAGAAATGGGATGTACCTAGAGAACTATGATGCATAAGTCGTAAGGATATGTGTTTTTCTGTACATATTGTACTTTTAGGGTTTCTTGTTTTCAAGTTTTGTATCCCATAATATTTGTTTTTATCAAAGGTTTATATATTGGACTTATTAACTTATGGGTAAGTGTTTTTGGTCTTATATACATGACTTTGAAGACATTCTTCTTTGGTTCATTTCTTCATGTTGATCTGTTATGATAGGTAAAGATCTTGAAACTAGCATATAGGTTAGATTTTCCCCTTCATGCATTTTTGCATTATCCGTTTCTTGTTTCAGTTTTCCTTAGGATCGACCACACTGAGTTGCGACATGGAACCTTCTTTTTTGTTTATAAGTATTGTAATTCATGTGGTAAAGCCTATCTTCCATGGGCGCCTTAGCTTAGACACTCTTTGGATTTTGGCACCCATGCTAGAAGTTTTCTATTAGGCTCAAGAGTCTTGTTTAGTCCTACCATGACTTTGCATTGAAGCTACATATATTCTTCTCAATATTTTTGATGCCATTACCTACAGGACTCCCTCTAATGTATGTTTCTACTTATGTTAGCACTTTTCAAATTCTTCAATAGGTATTGTGTTTTTTTACTGACATGTAGAGTAGGTTATTTTCGTCTGCATAATTTATTTCTTTGTATTGACCACATATCTAAAATAGGTTCAACCCCATTCATTAGTGACTCTACACCCCTCAAGTTGTTTTAAAGGTGTCTTTACAAATCATAGAGCTTACCTCTTCATGGGTGTCCCACTTAGTACCTCACTAGCATTTTTGAAACCCATGGTGCAGTATTTTCTGTAGGCTCGGAAGCCATGCATAGTCCCTCCATGTCTTTGTGTTGAAGCCTCATGACTTTCTCTCAATCTCTTTCTGGCTAACTTACCCACGGGGCTTCCAAAATTTTGTTGAGTTGTAAATACATTTCATATTAACCACTCGCGCTTTTAGGCCTAATGCCAACTTCAACTTGTTATTATTGACCCATTTTCTTATGCATTCCTACCAGTTAATAGCCTTGCAATTTATGTCTTTGCAACTTGACACCTTAACCTTGGAGGAAACATTCCCTCAGTATCCTTATCCTACACATGCTTCCTTGCATTGAACATAGGTATGTTCCTTGCACTTTGGAACTATTTTTCTTTCTTGCGACACTTGTTTCCTCCATTGTACTATAGCATTCTTTTATTCTTTTTCAGGCTTTAATAATATGAAAAAGACAAAAAAAAACAAAAAACTAAAAATAAGGGGGGAACGAGTTATCTATTTTGTTGGAATCGGTCTTCTTGTCCTTGAACAAAGAAAAAGCTTTGAGTCAATGTATCGATATTTTGGGTTTATTATGGATTTATGATACTTTTTCTCATTTTTTAGTATAATCTCCTCTGGTTGGTTATTCTTCCAACCATATGGATCATTTTTTGATGCCTCAAGTCTCACGAATGTATACCAGTTTATAATCCATGTTGCCTAAGTCACATAATGTGTCGTGCGTTTGTTCAAGGTAAATTTTAGCCTGAGTCTACCATTCTGCAGAAAGTCTTTGACCTTTCAAGTCGGTCTTCTTGTGTCAATCAAGTAAATCTCATCATCACAAGTATCTTTGTATCTCACTCGTGATAGTATAGAAGGTCCCCATTGAATTCTTGTTGGCAGGTTTGCTCTTATTGACTCCAACAAATTTCTCTAAGAGTATGACCTAGAGTTGCACCCTGGGCCCATTTCCATCATTGATAGGTGACCTTGCGCTCAACATATGACAAACCATCATTGGTCTCTAATTGAGCAGTTTCCCTTGTGCTCGACATCAATAACAATTATCACACATAGGGATTCATGTGGTACCTTAGTTTTTATTTGACCCCATTGTTGGATTCCTTGTCTTTGTTAGTAGTCTCCATTATTGGATACTATTCAGATATTCTTTGTCATGTGTTATTACATCTGGTGCATTTTGGAGTCATACCTCGGTGTGGTCCTTACAATCTATTATTATGAGTCCTTCCAAATCTTTGGCCTTCTGCTACCCCTCGTGTTGGATGATGGAGGATGCATTAATTCCTTCCTTCCAGCAGATCTATTCGTATCGACTCCAACACATATTACTCTAGGATATATATATAGATTTGTTTTGGTACCTTGGGGCTTACAGTCATCAGTGGCAGGTTCCCTCGCTATTGACAGTGGGAATACATCAATGTCCCCTGATCAATAGATTCTATCAGGTATTCGACATTAGTTCATTTATTCACACTTGTTAGATTGTACCATGGTACCTTGATGCCCATTATCATCATCGGTGGGTCTTCTCGCATTTGTTAATGGTATACATCAATGAACAGTAATCAAACAATGTCTCATTATGTCTTACGCAAAAACATATATTCACATGGTGTAGACTCATACCATGATAAATCGTTTCGAAGACTTCGGGTGAAGTACGAGCATCACATATTTTGTGCTCCTACTCAAAGTATTGTACCACCCCTCAGACATTAGTACTTGCAGAGGATCAGCTTGTTCACTCCAGTGGTTCTAGGTATCCATTTGTGGCTATGATCTACTTTTTGCATGGATCCACTGTGTATTGTTTGTGGCCATGGACATTAGTCATACTTTTATATATTCCATGGATATGCAGTATACTTGATTTGGTGGCCATGCTTACATCACTGCTGAGCATGGGTATGCCCAACTCTGGAAGAGAATACTCTTACTTGATCTATGCTAACGATTTATGTTCTTGGATCAGTTGTTGAGGGACTTTCATTGGATCTACTTCAATGCATCATATCCTATTAGAGTTATAATGTATTTTGGCCATCATTTTCCCTTCTGATCTCACACACTAGGGGGAATCTATTATACCACAGATTGCCACATCATTTTCATTTGTGATATGGCTTAGTTATTTTCCCTAGCTTGAAAACTTAAATCCCATCCTTATTCATCAAAATAATATAAAAAACAACATTTTTGTTGCCATCCGCGAGTCACCTATGTGGAAATCACATATGTTCATTCCTTTCTAGTTTGCAACTCGTGGATTCCCTCATAAAATATGAAAAATAAAATATTCCACATTTTTAGGCAAAGTTTTTTGTTGGGTTCATTCTCAAACTTCCCTTGGCCCATAAACAATGGAATTCAACTACCTCAACCCCTTGAGGATGGTATAAAGGAACCTTTGAGGGAATGGATGAGGAGGACAACCTAGGTGCAAGATTATGTTTATGGCTTTCTGAGCTTTCCTCTTTTCCTTGATCCTCTAAGTATCATCCCCCTAATATGGAACTTGTTTTCCAATACTCCTTCTCTCTTATATGACCATATGGTGTGTTCCCATCCCTTTTGGGTCATCCGAGGAAGGGCCATCTTGTTGAGTTGATACTTGAAGGACCAATAAAAGGACCTGCATGATTGGCTTCAAGGTGGTGTCGACGGTTAAAGTTAGGTTGTAACTACCTTCTTATATTGTTTTAATAAAATAGTTCTCTTTCCCTCCATACATGTGTAAATTGATTCAATCTATTGATATATGTTAGTTTGTTTCATATACTTGAATTTTTGCACATTATATGTATGATTTGAATTCATAACTACCTTGTTGCAGTATAAACTTGGTCTCTTTTTGCAGGTTGATACCAATGGAGATCGAGAGAAAAATCAAGGTGGAAAGCGAGGATTGACATCAGACATAAAATAAAAAATGTGAAATATCTCCTTCTTTTCTCTCTCTCATCAAAGTAGTTATTTTCTTATAAAATTGTTGTGTGTAAGGGTAGGTTCTATATTTTACATATGGTCTCACTCTGGTGTGACATGACCCAAGTTCACGAGGGAAAAATCTTGTAACAAGAAGTATTCAAAGGATTTTCGGCAAGTACATTTCCTTGAAAAAAACTTTGTCAATGGATGGTGACCATGTCGAACAAAAGCTAAGATATGTGCATCAAAGAAAGTGACTTCACACATTGTCTTCAACTTTAGCAAAAGAGAATTTATGATGTCTCTTTTCTAAATCTTCATAACGTTTTTTTTCTAGTTAATAATCGGAATCAATTAGGATTATTTTGTTTGCACATAGAATACACTAACTTATTTCTCATTTAATCATCATTAGATATGCTACCAAGTAATATTATAAGTTTGATCAATACATATAATATAGAGGGTGGGAGTGGGGGGGCATTATTAGAAGAAATTATAATATAATTTCTT
>JASDQU010687980.1:55212-65918 GCA_032191745.1 Picea mariana
TTTTATTTGATGTATTTTTAAGTCCTTTTTGTAAATATGGGTTTCTGATTAACCCACAATTTTTTTGTTATTTTTATGTTGTAGGTTGTGGGTTTTATAAATACCCATCTACTTGACTCATCTCCAACGAATGTGGATTATACATTTATCTCTATTTAACCTATTTGTAGAGTTGATTCTGGATGTATATGTTTTGTTGAAATGCTCCAGGTAGTATTGTTTGCTTCGGTTTTAGTTATTTATAATATTACATTCTCAATTTAATTCATTGTAGAGGTGATATAATTTTCAATCTTAAATGATATTGTTACAAAGTTTTTAGAATCCTTGTAATTGATACCAGGGGACCTTCATATCTATAGTTATCTATTTGTTTAGAAATCACATATTTGTAGGGATCTCTATGTTTGTAATTCTATATGTTATTGTACCTCTTTGTGACTATTTAATAAATGATTCTTTTGACCTTTCACCATCTTAGGTTCAAGTCTAAGTAAGTATCTCTATGTTTTGTTATGATTTCGTGAGTGATCTAACATCCTCGACCACCCAGGTCGAGCCATGCTACTCCATAAAACACTCTTACTAAACTCTGATACCATATTGTAGTTTCCCCAACTTTAAGTCGTTGGGATATGCCACATAACAATTCTTCATTCCTACTATATATATTTATACAAATTTCAAATAGACAGATACTTTCTGATAATGCATAGATTCATGCGGGATAACAGTATTCCTATACATACAACATACACAGACAATACTCTTAATTATAAAGACATGTACAAATACACAACATGTAATTGAACATATAATTGATACTTATCTTTTTATAGAATACCACCAACTGCATGCAGACCTTCCATGATCCTCCTAGCCTTAGACCACACTGCTCATCACTCTCAGCAGTGGGTCACCCCCGAGATGGGACTAAACTCCACCTGGGTAAAGTGATTCCTAGGCTAGATCGAGACAATAGGAATTTACATAGTCAACAAAAATTATTTCATCTCAGGAGCCAAATCACACTAACAACCTATAGCCTCTCATTCCCCACATGCCTATCCCACCCTAGAAAGTGTGCCCCTTCTCTTCTCAACAGTCCTTTGACTAACCCACTTCCCTTCTAGGGCTTCAACAATAGGATGAACAAGAATTCTCAAAGCACTATAGATGCAGTTGGGATCCCTCTAGAAAATCCCTTCCCAACAACCTCTCTCACTTGGAAAGAGTTGCGCATAGGACTGAGAACCTGCTTCTTCAATCCATGGGCCCGACAACCTGCCTTTTCAAACCCACGGGCCTAACAACCTGCTTCTTTTGTCAAACTCCTATGTCAATAAAGTAAGGTGATGGTAGCAACAAAGTTTGGTTATATAACAAGTAAGGGTAGCAACCACGCTCAGTCTAGGAACTATGTTGGTAGCAACAACATTCAGGTAAGGCACAATACGGGCTCAGGCAAAGTATAGGTGCATTATGTCTAATAGGATTTGAATGAAACCAATGTTGAAGGTGTGTGTGATTCATGGAGAGGTTATACTGATGGAATTAGTGGCAACCCACATGAATGATTTGGTGAATGGGGAAGAATGGTTCCTTGCGTGAATGGTTGAGTGCATGCCTTAATGGGGGAGTATCCCTGAAAATGGGAGGGTAACTTGGGAGAAAAATGGTTGACTGAGTGAATGGCTCTGTGAGTGGGAAGAATGCCCCCCGTGAATGGGAAAGTCATCCACATAAATATGGGTGTGCCCTTGATGACACATGGCTATCAAGGAGCTTGTTTCTCCCCACTTGTAATTCATTCTCTTTTCCATGAGACTTAGGATAAATAAATTATCCTCAACATAGTCTTTAGGAAAAAATAATATAATATTCTCTTGGAGTTAATCCCTCAAGCTTAGCCTTTTTTCCTAGTCTCGTAGCTCTCCCCTTCCCTTCCTAGTGGAGTTTAGTCCCCCATACTCTTTTATCGTGGTCGGTATATACACAATGATGTATTATATTAATGATATGAGTGTTTACATATACAAAAATAGGCTCACTGGCCTTTTAGCATCTAGGCTCTCCGACCTAATCGTCACATAATCCTCTTGACTTATAATAACCTGGCTCATCATCCTATAAAACATATTCACATTTACAAATGGGGCTCGGTCTTGGGGTGTTACATCACCCTCCCCTTATTTTATGCACTATCCTCAGTGCATTATATATATATATATATATATATAATGCATTGTCAAGTTCAAAACCTCTAAAAAAAGATGCGGGTATTCTGCCCGCATAGCATACTTGTACTCCCAAGTTGCATCCTGAGGACCTTACCAGGTCCATTGGACCTTTACTAGCTCTATGGATTGATTCTGGAGCTTCTTGATCTTCCGGTCCAGAATGCACACCGGATGCACCTGAAAAGTGCCTTCTTGCTCCACTTGAATCACATTCCAATAAATAACATGATTAGCATTAGGTATATGTTTTTTGAGTAATGATACATGGAATACATTATGAATATACATGAATTCAGGAAATGCAAGCATATATGCCACATGCCCAATCCTCTCTAGGATTTCAAATGACCCACAAAAACGAGCTGCCAACTTTGAACAATTTCCCAACTTCAGGGAACTTTTGTTGGCCTTCACTTTCAAGAATACATGATCACCCACATTAAACTCCCTATGGGTTCTGCCCTTGTCTGCATAGATTTTCTACCTCTCTTGAGAAACCTTTAAATTCTGTTTTATTTTCAACACCTACTCTTCCATTTCTTTGAGTAGTTCTGGCCCAACTATTGCTCTATCTGTTGGGTTGTCCCAGATTACAAGTGTGTTGCACCTTTTGCCATAATGTGCCTCAAATGGGCTCATCTTTAAAGATGCTTGGTATCCATTGTTGTAAGAAAACTCTACCAAGTGTAGGTATTCTTCCCATTTTTCTTGTTTGCCCATCAAATACATCCTCAACATATATTCAATCACTTGATTCACCCTTTCTTTTTTTCCATCAGATTTTGGATGATAAGTTGTGCTGAAATTCAAATTTGTTCCAAATCCTTTAAATAATCCTTTCCAAAATTTTGATGTAAAATTTGGATCTTTGTCAGACACAATTGTCTTGGGAATACCATGCAATCGAGCAACTTCTCTCATATAAATATCAACAACGTTAGTTTCCTTGTGAGTGAGCTTCACTAGAATGAAATGGGAAGCTTTGGTAAGCTTGTCCACCACTACCATGATAGAATCATGTTTCTTGCTTGTTTTGCGCAGTTTGGTGATGAAATCCATTGTTACAACTTCGCATTTCCACTAAGGAATGGGTAATGGTTGTAGCAATCTAGTTGGGTTTCTATGCTCAGCCTTGACCTTTTGACACTCCAAACATTTGGAAATAAACTCTACAACTTCTTTCTTCATTCCTGGCCAATAATATTGGCTCTTGACAACTGCAATAATTTTCTAATACTCTGGGTGCCTAACATAAGGTACATTATGCATTTCTTTCAATATCAGACTCTTCAATTCTTGGGAATTTGGCACATAAATTCTTCCTTTGTACATGAGAACTTTGTCCTCTCCCATCTTGTAATCTGATTTTGCATCCTCCAAGATTATGTCCTTCAAATCTGTAAACCCCGTTTCCCCCAGTTTGTAAATATAACTATATTGGCCAAGAGACTATGACAAAATCAATATGTGTGAATGTTTGATTTGATGGACCTTTGTATAAAAGGGTAAATGAATGTAAATTATGTTATTTACTAGAAAATGGATAAGTGTTGCATGACTGCTGGAAAGGGGATGTGCTAAGAGAGACCATGAATGCTATGAAATATATGGTGAAGGGGACCAGGAATGGTTGTGTTAAAATCCACCAAACCATTACCTTACTAGATTTAATTGCTCAAGACCAGAACATTCATTTGACCCAAAAATGAATTATAGTCAGGGTGGTAGGTGGGAAGACCTCCTCAAGAGTTAATGGGGGGATAAGGCAGAGCACCTATCTATAAGGCTTTCAGACCTAACCACGGATTGGGAATTCGAGCCACACACAACCTCGTTGAAGAAGGTAAGAAAGGAAGGTGTGGTGGGTAGAGGAAGACCTGCAAAGTGTGAAAAGACAAGAGGCTAAGATCTCGAGTTCAAGGAAGAAATAAGGAATGAGCGTTATGGTCATAGGGAAATGGCTAGCAAGGTTATGATAGAAGTTGATAAACGAGGATGGTCCTCATTGCTTGATATTGTGTAAACTGTTGACAAGATCCCACAGGAGGAGGAGAGTAACCTCCATCCCTACCGTCTCTGAGCCAGAAGAAAGAATTTTATCGCAGAGCATCATGGTCTAGCTCAGGGGTGGCTAGTGGTAAATTCATCAAGAGTGTTTGAGCCTATGGTTGGGTGGAAACGATCACCCCTTTCAGCAGTCGCTTCACGTTATCTAGTTCTGATAAGTATTTTTCCTACTTTATATATTGAACTAAAATAACAGATGAATGCATGAGTTTATGTATATATGTGTATTTATAAATGGTTTATGTGTGGAATGGTCATGATATGTGTATGCATCCATCTCCTTGTGAACTTATGCTTCTGACTGATAGTCTGTCTGCCTAAGTTTATCTCCTGAGGATTCTTAGGACGTAAGCTTGTAATATGACCGAGATAGTGATATCGGGTCGATCTAAACTTGTTCGTCTGAAGAGAATACCTCCTTTAGAGTCCTTGTTGTGCAACCGAGATTCCAAGGCCAAGTCCTTAACCATTTCCTGATAAATCTCAGGAAGGATAGTGAATTTCAAGCCTTGATAGGGGAGGTCTCTTCATTTGGAAGACGAGCGAACGAGATCCATTTAAGAGGATCCATATGAAAAATACCCAGGAACCTTAGGCTAAGCCTAAGGGAGATAAGTTCCTTGTGACTTCGGAGATCCACAAGTTCGAGACTTTGGAGCTCCACAAGTTTGGGACTTTGGAGTATTGTCGGCCCTCATAGTCATAAATTGGTTGAAGATGACTGAGAGTTACGGTTACCCATAAGGATGACCGACGTTAGGCGGTTCCACAGGTGGTTAGGTGAACCTATCTGAACAACAAAACCAAGATCCAAAACCCTGAAGGTCGGAGCCTCGAAGGACCCAGAACCATAGATCAAGGAATCCTTCAGGCCCTTTCCTTGTCGTCGATATACTGGGGACATGTGGCGCTAGCCCCTTTAGTTCAAATATTGGGAACTTTAGGAGATGAGAGGAGTTTGCATCACAACAATCCCGAACATCAAATCCCAGAGGTATTAAGAGTTGTAGACTTATAAACCTATGTGGTAGGATCTCTACTGTGAGATCTGAGGAATGTAAGAAGTTTGTCAGTCCGGGGTAGTGTAGTGTAGTGACGTCAACCAGGGTGACATGGACCCCATCTTGACATAACACGTGTCATCCAGATTTGTTTGTATCACATACCCTATAGGGCCATTGGAACGTAACATGTGTCACCCTAGCATGTCCCACATGTCAATTCCTGGTACGTGTACGCCTAACCAATGTGGTTGGTAAAGTGACCAAGACTTTGGGAATCTGGGACTTCGGGACTCTAAAGGATCTAGGATGTAGTATGGTAGAGAGACTGAAAGACTCGAATACCGGAGCCATGTGGTGAGCTTATGGGAATTTTTAGGTTCCAAGCTCCAGGCGGTCTCATGCGTAGATAGTAAAGAGGCGTGAAATGCCGAGGCACTAAATCCCTCCACAACTGACATAGGAGAAAGAGAGTAAGTCCAGTCATGGGATCAGACTGTGGATGGTCTTCCACCCTGGAGGAAGGAACTTGGAAATAACATGAGTGAGGTGGATCCACATGGGTGCCGTGTGGCCCTCAACCAATGAATGCTCGAAGAACTTTGGGAGATATATCTGTTGGTTCTAGGCTCGGTTTTGAGCATGGAGACTGTGGTTGGAAGACTCTGGACGAGTAGAGTGTGGTAGAGACTTCGAATGAAGGGTTTGATAATTTAAGGAGGAAAACTTTTTGAGGCCCCATCCCTAGGAAATCCACTCGGGGGTCGGGTGCATTACAAATTGGTATCAGAGCATGGTTACAACACTTGGCCTGCTTGGGATCATGGATGAGTTGCGTTAAAAAAAAAAAAAACATATTTAAAGAACTTTAAGGGTGAAACCATACCTTACCTCTTTCCTAAAGAGTATGGTTAAACCCTTACTGAAAAAAAGAATGAAAGATTTCTACTGTGTGTGTGTATTTAAGAAATATGAACTATGTGTTGTTCATGAACTAATACATTGTTAGCTAACAAAAAGTGTTGTTTCAGCACTCAAGCAGTTAGTGAATCGCGGGAAACTAAAAGCATAAAGGATGGTGACGTGCCATGAAGTAGGGGATGGCTCCCATAATAGAGACAAATAATATGATGAAAGGAGGGTGGTGGAAACCCCTCCTGATTTGGATGAAATTGTAAGGAGCCTCATGGATGAATTACATAGTTGCAAGGCCAACAACGAGAGATTGATAAAGGAACAACAAAAAAAAATGGAAATTAATGTAGTCTTGCTACAGAGCTTATCCAATATACAAAGATAGTTGCAGCATGGATCTGCAACCAGTCATGTGGACTGACAACATACGAAGAGAAGTCAAAGTCCACCTGAGATATGAAAACGTGGTCCCATAAGTGGCCACACTAAGAGGAGTACCTTGAGGAAGGCCCAACTTGGAAGCAGGGGACACTCAATGGGAGAGTCCTCCGGAAAGGAAATTGGAAACTCTGAGGGATCCTCTAGTAGAAAAAATAGATCACATTCTCAAAGGAGAGGAAATAAGCAAAAGCATTGCAAAAGTCATGACCCTGAAGAGTTCAATAAAGACAAACCACCCTCTTTCAATGGAGAGATTGAGAAAGGGGAAGAAGCAAAAGCTTGGCTGCTTGGTTTAAAGAAATACTCCAGAGTCCATGACTACTCATAAAACTTGAAGGTTCGAATAGCCATATTCAACCTAAATGGAAAGGCTTCCATTTGGTGGAAAGACCTTAAGAATGTGAAAGGAATCCATGAAGAGGTATTATCATGGAAACTGTTTGAGAGACACTTCAATAAGAAGTATCTATCAGACAAATACTTTGATGGGAAGACTAAGGAGTTCTATGAACTCAAGCTAGGACAACTCATCATAGAGGAATATATCAATATTTTCCTTGAGCTGCTGAGGTATGTACCCTACATAAAGGATGAAAAGGTAAAAGTACAATGATTTATTTGTGGGTTACCTCAGACATACCGGAACAGGATTGATTTTAACGAGCCAAAGAACTTAGAAGACACTATCCGTACAGAAAGGTATTGTTATGAATAGTTCATGAGTCAGAAAAAACTTCGCAAAGACTGGAATAAGAAGAGTAGTTCAAGATTCAATGAGAAGGGGTTCAAATCCTCAAGATTTAAGAACTATAGGAAGGACTCTAGGATAAGCCGTCCTACTAGAAGTGTACATCAAAAAAATTTCCCCTCCCAGAGTGGAAATAAACCTTTTGGATCAACCCCGGGAAAGACTAATAACCCAAAGAGAGAACCCTTGAAATGTTGGGGTTGTGGAGAAGAAAATCTACTGGGGAATTGTCGACACAGACATCAAAATATTAGGAGAGTCTACAACATCTAAGAAGCTACCATAGTCAATGATGTGGCTAGGAGCATGCCACAGATTTATGCAACCATGGATAATAAACAAGCTGACCACCAAGCCTTAGTGGTGGAAATGGAAGGTATGATTTCCAACCATTTGGTTTCTATTTTAATTGACCCTAGTTATAATTTGAGTTATGTATCCCCTCATACTGTTGATCAGTGTAAAATGCAACCGGTTAGACATGTTAAGCCATGGTTGGTACAACTAGCCACTGGAACCAAAAGAAGAGTAGCAGAGGTCATACCAGCTTTCGAATTCATCACGGATGGATTTCCCACCCAAGATACCCTTAACATACTTCCCCTAGGATCTTATGACCTGTTGATTGGTATGGACTGGCTAGCTTCTTATAAAACTAAGTTAGATTGTTACCATAAAACCTTAGAATGTGTAAATGAAGAAGGGGGAAAGATAACCCTCCAAGGGATTTAGAATCATGTCTCAGTAAGATGAATATCAACCCTTCAAATGAAAAAGTATTGCAGAAAGGGATGTCCTCTATATGAAATATAGGTGTCAGAATATGTTGAGGATGACAGACCAAACCTAGAGGACCACCCCATATTAAGAGAGTATAGAGACGTGTTCCCAGAAGAGGTACCAGGTCTACCTCAGAGAAGAGACATTGACTTCTCGATAGAACTCACACCAAGAGCTGTGCCAGTGTCTAGGACACCCTATAGGATGAGTACACCCGAGCTAGTTGAGCTCAAGATACAACTAAAGGAAATGATGGACAAAAGATACATCTAGCCCAACATGTCTCCTTGGGGAGCACCAATATTGTTTGTGAAGAAGAAATATGGCACACTCCGACTATGCATAGATTATAGACAACTCAATAAGACAACCATAAAGAACAAGTACCCCTTACCAAGAATCGATGACTTGTTCGAACAATTAGGGGGTGCTTCCATTTTATCAAAGATTGACTTGAGGTCTGGATACCATCAAGTCCAAATCAATGATGAAGACATCCACAAAATATCCTTCAGGACCATATATGGTCACTATGAATTTGTGGTGGTGCCATTTGGACTAACCAATGCCCCCACCACTTTTATGTTCTTGATGAATAATGTACTCAAAAAATTCCTAGACATATTTGTATTGGTTGTCATTGATGATATCCTAATCTAGTCCAAAAACAGAGATGATCATGAAGAACATCTTAGACTTGTTCTTCAAGTACTAAGAGAGCATCACCTCTATGTTAAGTTTAGCAAGAGTGACTTTTTCTAGAAGCAAGTCCATTACTTAGGCCGTGTTATTTCTAAAGAAGGAGTGGTAGTAGACCTTGACAAGATCATATCTATTATGGAATGGCCTACCCCAAAGGATGTATCTGATATCAGATCCTTTATGGGCTTAGTAGGATATTATAGAAGGTTCATAAAAGTATTTTCCAGGATTGGTTGTCCAATCACCACCCTTCAGAAAAAGGGTTTAAATTCACTTGGACATCAGAATGTGAAGAAAGATTTCAGGAACTAAAATAGCTTCTGACCCATGCACCCGTGATGAATATTGCAGACCCTGATAATGACTTCCTCATGTGCACATATGCCGATAAGGAAGGACTCAAAGGAGTTATTATGTAAGAAGGGCATGTAATTTGCTACGAATCCAAAAAATTGAATGAGCATGAAATCAATTATGTGACCCATGATCTAGAGTTGGATGCCACATTGCACACTTTAAAAATGTGGAGGCATTACCTACTGGGTACGAAATTTTTACTTATGACAAACCATTGTGGGTTGAGGCACCTGTTTGATCAACCAAAACTCAATGTTAGGCAAGCTAGGTGGATGGCTCTCCTTAGTGAGTTTGATTTCAAAATAAAACACATCAAAGCAAAGGAAAATAGGGTGGTCGATGCCCTTAGTAGAAGTGTGAAAACAATTCACCTGGCAGCGGTAAGCACCTATGAAATAGATGTCAGGGAAAGTGTCAGGAATGCATAAGAAACAAATGCAGTCTTCAAAACCGTGACATCGTACCTAAAGTAAGAGCCCACAGGGATAAATTATGAAGGTTGGCAGATGCTCGATGAAGGCCTACTGAATTACAGAAACATATTGTATATTCCAATTTGTGACAACTTGAATAGGTTCATAATGGACGAATTGCACAAGAGACCATATACTGGTCATCCAGGTTACTAGAAAATGATCACGACCACTAGGAAACAATTCTATTGGCTTGGATTGAAAAAGGACATAGTTGAATATTTAGCTAGGTGTCTAGAGTGCCAACAAGTTAAGGCAGAACGCCCACACTCAACAAGGTTGTTACAACCTCTACCAATTCCATAATGGAAATGGGAAACCATCTCCATGGATTTCATCACCGGATTACCAAAATCGGCCAAGCAAAATGATGCCATCATGGTAGTGGTGGAAAAATTGAGCAAGTCTACTCACTTCGTACATCTCAAATAAAATTTCAAGGTGATAGATATTGCCAACATTTTCATGAAGGAGATATTCAGACTGCATGGCATGCCCAGGGAGATCATATCTGACAGAGATACAAATATCACTTCAAGCTTTTGGAAATCCTTGATGGCTAGTTTTGAGACCAAATTGTTGTTTAGCACAGCCTATCACCCTCAAACTGATGGATAGACAGAAAGAGTAAACCAAATATTAGAAGACATGCTAAGAATGAATGTAATGCATCAACCCAAGAAGTGGGAAAACTACCTGCCACTGGCAGAATTTGCCTACAACAACGATTATCAAGAGTCATTGAAGATGAGCCCTTTCAAAGCCCTCTATGGTAGATAGTGCAAGACTCCAGTCAGCTGGAGTAACCCAATAGATATAATTACAATCGGACCTGACATGCTTAAAGAAATGGAACAACAAGTGATTTGGATAAAGCAAAATATGAAAATTGCTCAGGATAGATAGAAGAGTTACGCCGAAAGAAAGAGAAATTCTAGAGAGTTCAAGACAGGAGACCATGTCTATCTCAGAGTTAGGCCCA
>JASDQU010687980.1:78530-90148 GCA_032191745.1 Picea mariana
TAAATGAACATAATGTTTTCCATGTTTCATTATTGAAGAAATATGTACATGATTCTAATCATATAATTGTCTGGTATGTGATCCAGGTGGAGTCGGAGGGAGAATTCCTTCCAGAACCTCAATGCATACCAGACAGGAAGGAAACCCCACTCAAGAACTGAACCATTTCATAGGTTAAGGTGCAGTGGAAACACTTTGGCCCAGATTAGGCTACGTGGGAAATGGAGGATTCCATGAGACCGACATATCCATTTTTTTTCCCTTCTATATATACAAAGCATGTTGATAGATAGAACATCGAGGACGATGGTCCTTTAAAAGAGAGGGAATTGTAACACCATGTTTCCCCCAGTTTGGAAATATAACTATATTGGCCAAGAGACTATGGAAAACTCAATATGTGTGAATGTTTGATTTTATGGACCTTTGTATAAAAGGGTCAATGAATGTAAATTTTGTTATTTACTAGAAAATTAATAAGTGTTGCATGACTATTGGAAAGTGGATGTGCTAAGAGAGACCACAAATTTTATGAAATAGATGGTGAAGGGGACCATAAATGGTTGTGTTAACCTCCACCAAAACAGCACCTTACTAGATTTAATTGCTCAGGACCAGAACAATCCTCTGACCCAGAAATGAATTACAGTAAGGGTGGTAGGTGGGAAGACCTCCTCAAGAGTTAATGCAGGGATGGGGCAGAGCACCCATCTGTAAGGCTTTCAGACCTAACCACGGTCTGTGAATTCGAGCCACGTGCAGCTTTGTTGAAAAAGGCAAGAAAGGAAGGTGTGTTGGGTAGAGGAAGACATGTGAAGTGTGCAGAGACGAGAGGCTAAGCTCTCGAGTTCAAGGAAGAAATAAGGAATGTGCATTCTGGTCGTAAGGAAATGGCTAGCAAGGTTATGATACAAGTTGATAAATGAGGATGGTCCTCTTTGCTTGGTATTTTGTAAACCGTTTCCAAGATCCCGCGGGAGGAGGAGAGTAACCTCCGTCCCTACTGTCGCTGAGTCGGAAGAATAGCATCGTGGTCTAGCTCGGGGGTGGCTAGTGGTAAATCTGTTAGGAGTGATTGAGCCTATAGTTGGGTGGAAACAAGAACCCATTTCAACAGTTGCTTCATGTTATCTGGTTTTGATAAGTATTTTTCCTACTTTATATATTGAACTGAACTAATGGATGAATGAATGATTTTATGTATATATGTGTATTTATAAATGGTTTCTATGTGGAATGGTCGTGATATGTGTATGCATCCATGTCCTTGTGAACTTATGCTTCTGACTGATAGTCTGTATGCCTAAATTTAGCTCTTGAGGCTTCTTAGGACGTAAGCTTGTAAGACAACCAAAATAGAGATATTGGGTCGATCTGAACATGTCCGTCTGAAGAGAATACCTCCTTCATATTCCTTGTTGTGAAACTAGGATTCCAATCCCAATTCCTTAACCATTTCCTGATAAATCTCAGGAAGGATATTGAAGTTCAAGCCTTGATACGGGTGGTCTCTTCATTTGGAAGACGAACGGAAAAGATCCATTCGAGAGGACCCATATGACCAATACCTAGGAACATTAGTCTAAGCCTAAGGGATCTAAGTTCCTTCTGACTTCAGAGCTCTGCAATCCCGGGACTTCGGAGTATTGTCGGCCCTCATAGTCACAAATTGGCCAAAGATGACCCAGATTTATGGTTACCTGTAAGGATGACCGATGTTAGGTGGTTCCCTAGGTGGTTAGGTGACCCTATCTGACCAACTAAAATGGGATCTAGAACCCCAAAGGTTGGAGCCACGAAGGACTCAGAACCATAGATCGAGGGATCCTTCAGGCCCTTTCCCAATCGTCGATATACCGGGGATGTGTGGCATTATCCCCTTTAATTCGGAGATTGGGCACTTCGGGAGATGAGAGGAGTTTGCATCACTACACTCCCGAATATCGAATCTCTGAGGTATCAAGAATCATAGACCTATAAACCTACATGGCCATATCTTGACCGTGAGATATGAGGAACGCAAGAATTATGTCAATTCGGGGTAGTGTAGTGCATTGACATCACCCAGGGTGATGTGGACCCCATATTGACGTAGCACGTGTCACTCAGATTCGTGTGTATCACATACCCTATAGGCCCTTTGGAATGTAACACGTGTCACCCTAAACCGTCCTACGTGTCAATTCCTAGTACGTGTATTCCTAATCAACATGGTTGGTAAAGTGTCAAGGACTCTGGGAATCTGATGCAAACCCCCAAACTCTCTGATCCAAGGTCCGCGCAGGATCGTTCTAATATTCCCTTTGAGTCTAATTGACTCTTTGGTTTCCCCTCGGGAAATACCCTTCACACTCAACAATGTATCCACAGGTCCTTATGGGTGTGCCCTCATGATCAAACATGAAGCATCAACCCAAACCTCCTTAACCAAAATAGGATATCGCCCTTTGCAAGTTCGGGACTTCAAGTTTCATTATTCCTATTGTCGAGGGTTCTTATTTCTACAACTACCAAAACCCGAATTGCCGAACTCCAATGCACTCGACAAAGGTTGAATTTTCAACGGGTTTCGCACTTCATCGGGATTTCAGACTTCGTGATTTCGTGAATCCAAAATGTAAGGCTCTACGTCCTTCAACTTCCAAACCTCGAAACGATCAAAAAAATTTGACTCCACCAATTGACAAAGACACGCCACCTGTCGTCCTTGCGGTTTTCTACCTTTGACGTAGACTCCTGCCACCTGTCACTCTTTCGGGTTTTCGAGAGTTTCGCTCCCAAAGTGCTGCCTTCTCTATTTCCCAATACCCGAAGTGTCGAAATCCTGAAACTTTAATCCAGGTCTTATCGCAACTCGTGACCTCAGGATTTTCATTCTACTGCACTCGACTCCTTGTCGCTAGGATCCCCGAAATGCCGAAATGATCTGATGGTTTGTGCAAAGCACAATCAATGGTCCACATTGATTCTAGATCCTAGAGAAGTCAGCTCGCCTACCTCTAACTACCCTGAAATTTCCTTGGATCCTACGGTCCTCGTGATTTTGGGAATTCCCCACAGATAATTTCAACCGCTCGTTGCTCCTTGATAACTCCTACGAAATAAACCAAGGTTATTCCTCTGGTATTTAACTTCTGCAAAACAGATTTGCTTCATCTCCCCCTTGTTTATCTCAAGGCACTAACCCTCCTGATATTTCCTTGCAACTTAGGTCTTCAAGGAGTCTTTTGCATGCACTCCTTGCGACGATCCTCCAAATACTTCAACATACTTGAACTCTTGAATCTGTGCACTTTCTCGACAACAAAAATCCTTCAATCTCTCGACCTTAGTTGATAAGTTCTAAAGTCTCGACCTTCCTGTGCACACCTTGCATGACTTCTGTGCTTGTCTTGCACTTCTACTGGAATGAGAACAATGATATCCCTCTTGAGATTTCATAGATAAACTCTGAACCCTGTCAACGCACACCTTGCGGATGATTTCACTGCACTCCTTGCAGGAAATTCTCACTCAGTAAGAGAAACAATTGAAACTCATTCTCTCTCTCTCTCTTAGACTTTAAAAATTTAACATGAATTCATACATTCACACAATATTAAATAAAATGCATAACAGAGAGAATAAACAACCATAAGCATACCATTCAACATGTATACATAGAAAACATCATAACACCATAATCTGAATTAAAGCTTCATATATTAATTCAAATCTCCTGTACATGAGTTCTTCTTCTCAACTCTCTGCTACAACTCTCTTCTTCTCTATGCTCAATGATATCTGATTGTTAATGTTCCAACAATACAAAGGTGAGGGTGTCTATAGCTGGTTTTCCCTCCTACACTCTAAACTATCTAATCTGGAATTTAAATCTACCCACTTACATTAACTATGCATAAATGCCTCTACCTAATACAGATGAGAGAAAATCGCTCATGATCTGTTTACATCCTCCAAAATATAAATGAAAGGTACGCCTTATTACATTAATATTTCAAAAACATTTCAAAACACTTTTGCAACATGCTGAAATGTGTTGTAGCTCATCCCAGCTGTCTTCCATCCCCACGCTCGCTTGCTGCTGGCGATGCTCTTGCATCATACTCCCTCGCTTGAAAATTTTCATGGACTCCTGTTCATGAGCTCTTTCACTGTCTATCCATTCTTATGAATTTCTGGTTCATTTTCTCAGCTGGCATCTTCAACCGGATGTCCCTTCCATTTGACCAAGTATTCAAAATACTCTTTCCTCCTGGTCTTCTTGTTGACCCTCTTGTCAAGTATACTTTCCATCTGTGGCTTTTCAGCTACAGGCATTTGTTTATTCCACTGAACCTTTGTCTGTCCACTCTCTGCTCCTACCTTTCCAGCTCTGTAAGGGTATAAATTTGAGATGTTGAATATCGGTGAAATTCCGATCCCATCAGGTAATTCAATCTCATATGTGTTTTCCCCAAATTTATTCAAGACCTTGCATGGTCCAATCTTTTTCATTTTCAATTTGTTATATGTTCCCCTTGGGAACCTCTCCTTTCTCAGATGTGCAAGAATCATATCACTAACTTCAAACTGAAGTTCTCACCTGTGTTGATTTGCTCTACGTTTATACTCTTGACTCGAAGTTTGCAAACGTTCCCTCACTTGGCTATGAAGTTCCTTCATTGCTTCTGCAAAATCCTCTACACTAGCACTTCTGAATTCAGTCTGTTCTGAATCTTTCAATTCAGACACTCCCTTGGGTTGCATTCCATAAACAATCTGAAATTGACTCTGCTCTGTGCTTCTTTTAATTGAATCATTATAAGAAAATTCCGCCTATGGCAGAATGTGATCCCACTAACTGTGGTGTTCAGTCACTAGGCTCCTTAGCAAATCTCCCAAGCTTCTGTTTATAAATTATGTCTGCCCATCCATCTGAGGATGATAAGCTGAGCTAAATGGCAAACTTGTCCCCAGCTTCTTCCATAAAGTTCTCCAGAAATGTCCCACGAACTTGGTGTCTCAATCTGAAACAATACTTCTTGGCAAGCCGTGAAGTCTGACAACTTCTTTGAAAAACAGGTTCACAATGTGAGTTGCGTCACTGGTTTTCTGGCATGGTATAAAATGTTCCATCTTTGAAAATCTATCGACTACCACAAAGATTGAATCACAGCCTCTTTGTGTCCTTGGCATCCCTAATACAAAATCCATGCTCACTGCATCCCACAGCCTCTCAGGTACGGGTAATGGCTGGTATAACCTTGTGTTATTCCTTTTTCCCTTTATGTGCTGACAAATTCTACATCTGTCCACAAATATTTTTACATCTTCCCTCATCCCTGGCCAAAAATACGAGCTATTCAACTTTGAGAACGTATTATCATGACCGAAATGTCCGGCCAATCCTCCACTATGTTTTTCTTTCAGCAGATTCTCCCTCATGGAGAACTTTGGAATACATAATTGATTGCCTCTGAATAATAATCCATCATGGATCATATATTCAGCCCATTGAATTCTGTCCCTAAGAATTGGATTCTCAGATGCCTCATACGCCTCTTTAAAATCTGGATCGTCTCTGTACATTTCTTTGAGATTATCAAAACCCAAAGTTTTGACTTTGAATTCCTACATCAGCAAACATTTCCTACTCAAAGCATCAACAACTTTGTTAGCAGTTCCAGAAATATGTTTAATTACAAAAGTAAAATTTTGCATAAATTCAACCCATTTTGCATGCTTTTGGTTCATCTTGTCCTGTTGAGTCACGAATTGTAAAGCGTGATTATCGTTGTACAAAACAAACTCTTTAGGAACCAAATAATGTCTCCACTTCTTCATCACTTGTATGACAGCATAAAATTCTTTATCATATGTGGAGTACTTAACTTTCACTTCATTTAGTTTCTCACTAAAGTATGCGACTGGCTTGTCATCTTGGCTCAAGACCGCTCCAATTGCAAATCCACTAGCATCACATTTGACCTGAAATGTCTTACTGAAATCTGGCAACACCAGAATTGGTTGTTCAGTAATCTTGTTCTTTAGAAAGTTGAAACTTTTCTTTGCTTCTTCTATCTAGTGAAAATACTTATGTCTTTTCTTCACCGTGTCCATCATTGGTGTGCTAATTCCACTGAAATTTCTGATAAATTTCCTATAGAAACTAGCGAATCCATGGAAACTTCTAACTTCAAATATACTCTTTAGCGATGGCCAATTCTTAATGGCATCCACCTTCTCTGAATCCATTTTCATCTCATTTGCAGAGATAACAAAACCCAAATAAATGAGTTCTATCCTCATAAATGTTGATTTCTTCATATTTATCAACAACTTTTCTTGCTGTAATCTCCTCATCACTATTGCCAAATGATTCAAGTTTTCAGCTTCTGTCTTGCTGAAAATCAATATATCATCAAGATATACGATGACAAATTTTCCTACAAAATCCTTTAGGACTTCATTCATCAATCTCATGAAAGTACTAGGCGCATTTGTTAAGCCAAATGGCATAACAAGCCATTCATACAACCCTTCATTTGTCTTGAATGTCATATTCCATTCATCACCTTCGCTCATTCGGATTTGATGATATCCGCTTTTAAAATTGATCTTTGAAAACAATCTTGCTCCACTCAAGCAATTCATCAAGTCATCCATCCTTAGCAATGGAAATCTATACCTGATGGTAATCTTATTGATCGCCCTCGAATCTGGGCACATCCTCTAGCTTCCATATTTCTTTGGGCTGAGCACTGTTGGAACAACGCATGAACTCAAGCTCTCTCTAATCAACCCTTTGTCCATTAAATTCTGGACCTGTCTCTTGACCTCTTCATTCTCCTGCGGTGTCAATTTGTACGCTGCTTTGTTTGGTAAACTAGCTCCAGGTATAAGATCAATATGATGGCTTATACTTCTGATAGGTGGCAATGAACGAGGTATTCGTCCACTACTATATCAGCGAACTCTTCCAACAACTCCTAGATTTCCTCTGGTAAATCATCCACTCTTGTACTAGTTAAAACAATTCTAGGCTTCCTGACCATAATGAATTGTGTATCTTCCTTCTTCTTAACCTCCTTAAGGAGTTCCTTCCCACTCATGAGAAGTACAGTGTTGCTTACCTCAGGCTTCACTTCTTTATCCTTAATCGGCAACAACATGTGAGTTCTCCCATTCTTCTCCAGGGTGTATGTGTTCTTTCTCCCATCATGAATCACATTCCTGTCATATTTCCACGGTCTACCCAGCAATAGATGAAAAACATCCATGGGAATGACATCACATAGTATTTCATCTTTATATCCTCCTATTTTAAATTCAACTAAACATTGTTTAGTGACATTTACCTGATGCCCTTTTTGTAGTCATGAAACTCTGTATGGGATTGGATGTACGATAGTATCCAACTCCATATTTTCTACCATCTCTGTAGAAACAAGATTGTCTGTGCTACCACTGTCCACGATGACTTTGCATACCCTGTCTTTGGTCTTGCAAGCAATCCAAAAAAGTCTGTTCCTTTGGACTGGGTTCTCTGCCTCTTTCTCTGGCGTTAAGAGAACTTTTCTCATCATCATTGATCTTCCACCCTCAACATCTTCTGCCTCAACATTCCATCTCTGTGCTTCGGCAATGTGAATTTCACCTCCTTCTTTCTTTTTATCTGGGCATTCATAGGATTTATGTCCATTTTTTCCACAGGTAAAGCATTTTATTTCTCCACCTCTGCCTCTTCCTCTTCCTCTGGTACGAGGAAAAGAATTCTTATCAGCGTATTGTCCTCTCTGTGAGATTCCTCCTCTCTCATGATGAGTTTGAGGTTTCTTTCCCTCCTCTTGAGGTCTCTGAGTTCTGTCTTGGGCAATTGTTTTGCATCTGGTTTGACTTCTTCCCCAACCTCTTTGAATTTGCTTTTGGCTCATTTTTTCTTTAGCTTTCAGAGCCATCTGATAAGCATATTCTACAGTTCGAATGATCATCATGATCATCTCATCTTGGATGTCATATCTCAGACCGTTCATGTATCTGGAAACCTTTTCATCATCACTTTCCCGATGACCTGCCCTGATGTTTAGTATGTAGAATTCTTCAGTGTATTCTTTCACTGACATCAGATTCTGTCTCAAATTTTGCATTCTTCGAAACAGAGTAATTTGATAATCCTTGGGTATGAATTTGGCTTTCATCTTCGCAACCATTCTATCCCACCTTTTGATTTTATGCTTGCCTTTGCAACATCTGTTAGCCTGCAGTTCATCCCACCATAATGCTGCATGCCCTTTAAGTCTTGTTACAACATGTTTGACTTTTCTGTCTTCCTCGACATCCTCATAGTCAAAATATTTATCCAGAGCTCTAATACAATCTAGAAGCTCTTCAACATCCAGGTTTCCCTCATACATGGGAATCTCCATTTTTGTCCTGGCACCTATCCTTGCAACAACCCTGAATAGGCGTTCGTCTATAGCATCTTTGACTGCGAATTCTTCTTCCTGTCCAGCTTCATTTTCACTGTCAGCCTCATTGATATCTCTAGTGTCGACTGTGCGCCTCTGTGTTGTCTCCATGGAATCAATCCTGGCACGTAGTTCGCGCATTTCCCTTTCCACTGTTGGATCAGGAATTGGTATATCTCTTCTTCTCGATGGCATGGCTGAGAAATATTCTTCCTTCCTCTGCTACAGAAAACAAAGAACTTTTTCTATGCTCTGATACCACAACTCACGCAAACCCCCAAACCCTCCAGTCCAAGGTCTGCGCAGGATTGTTCTAATCTGCCCTTTGAGTCTAATTGACTCTTTAGTTTCCCCTCGGGAAATACCCTTCACACTCAACAATGTATCCACAGGTCCTTATGGGTGTGCCTGTGTGATCAAACATGAAGCATCAACCCAAACCTCCTTAACCGAAATAGGATCGCCCCCTTCGCAAGTTCGGGACTTCGGGTTTGTGATTTCGTGATTCCTGTTGTCGAGGGTTCTTATCTCTACAATTGCCGAAACCTGAATTGTTGAACTCCAATGCACTTGGAAAAGGTTGACTTTTCAATAGGCTTCTCACTTCATTGGGATTTCAGACTTCACGATTTCGTGAATCCAAAATGAAAGGCTCTCCTTCCTTCAACTTCCGAACCCCGAAACGGTCAACAAAATTTGACTCCACCAATTGATGAAGACACGCCACCTGTCATCCTTGCGGTTTTCTACCTTTGACGTAGACTCCTGCCACCTGTCACTCTTTTGGGTTTTTGAGACTTTCGCTCCCAAAGAGTTTCCTTCTCTATTTCCCGACACCCGAAGTGCCGAAATCCTGAAACTTTAATCTAGGTCCTATCGCAACTCATGACCTCAGGATTTTCGTTCTACTGCACTCGACTCCTTGTCGCTAGAATCCCTGAAATGCCAAAATGATCTGATGGCTTGTGCAAATCACAATCAACGGTCCACGTTGATTCTAGATCCTAGAGCAGTAAGCTCGCCTGCCTCTAACCACTATGAAATTTCCTTGGATCCTACGGTCCTCGTGATTTCGGGAATTCCCCACAGAGAATTTCAACCACTCGTTGCTCCTTGATAACTCTTGCGAAATAAACCAAGGTTCTTCCTCTCGGATTTAACTTCTGCAAAATGACTTTGCTTTGTCTCCCCCTTGTTTATCTCAAGGCATTAACCCTCCTAATCTTTCCTTGCAACTCAGGTCTTCAATGAGTCTTCTGCACGCACTCCTTGCGGCGATCCTCCAAATACTTCAGGGTACTTGAACTCCTGACTCTGTGCACTTTTTCGACAGCAATAGTCCTTCAATCTCTCGACCTTAGTTGATAATTTCTAAGGTCTCGACCTGCCTGCGCACACCTTGCACAACTTCTGTGCTTGTCTTGCACTTCTACTTGAATGAGAACAACAATATCCCTCCTAAGCTTTCAGAGATAAACTCTGAACCCTGTCAACGCACACCTTGTGGACGATTTCACTGCACTCCTTGTAGGAACTTCTCACTCAGGAAGAGAAACAATTGAAACTCATTCTGTCTCTCTCTCTCTCAGACTTCAAACATTTAACATGAAATCATACATTCACACAATATTAAATAAAATGCATAACAGAGAGAATAAACAACCATAAGCATACCATTTAGCATGTATACACATAAAACATCATAACACCATAATTTGAATTAAAGCTTCATATATTAATTCAAAGCTCATGTACATGAGTTCTTCTTCTCAACTCTCTGCTACAGCTCTCTTCTTCTCTATTCTCAATGATCTTTGATTGTTAATGTTCCAACAATACAAAGGTGAGGGTGTTCATAGTTGGTTTTCCCTCTTACGCTCTAAACTGTCTAATCTGGAATTTAAATCTACCTACTTACATTAACTATGCATAAATGCCTCTACCTACTATAGATGAGAGAAAATCGCTCATGATTTGTTTACATCCTCCAAAATATAAATGCAAGGTACACCTTATTACATTAATATTTCAAAAACATTCCAAAACACTTTTGCAACGTGCTGAAATGTGTTGGCACTCATCCCAGTTCTCTTCCGCCCTCGCGCTCGCTTGCTATTGGCGATGCTCCTGCATCAGAATTCGAAGGATCTGGGATGTAGTATGTTAGAGAAACTGAATGGCCCAAAGGTCGAAGCCACGTGGTGACCTTACGAGACTTCAAAGTTTCATAACTCCAGGCGGTCTCACGCGCATATAGTAAAGAAGCGTGAAAAACTGAAGCGTTGAATCCCTCCACAAATGACATAGGAGAAAGAGAGTAAGTCCAGTCATGGGATCAGACTGTGGATGGTCTTCCACCGTGGAGGAAGGAACTTGGAAATAACACGTGTGAGGTGGATCCACGTGGCCCTCAACCAATGAATGCTCGAAGAAATTAGGGAGATATATCCGTCAGTTTTGGGCTTAGTTTTGAGAATTAAGACCATGGTTGGAAGACTCTGGATGAGTAGAGTGTGGTAGAAACCCCAAATGAAGGGTTTGATCATTTAAGGAGGATAAAATTTTGAGGCCCCATCCCTAGGAAAGCCACTCGGGGTTCGGGTGTGTTACAAAATAGGATTGGTACATGCTAATGGTTGTAGCATGTAACTCATGCACCCTTCTAATAAGTGCACTGGCTATCTTGTTCTCTTTCCCTTTGATATGATTTATATCAAAGTCATATTCATTGAGAAATTCTAACCATCCACTTTGTTTGGCATTTAGAGTTGGATGTCCAAATAAATATTTCAAACCATTATGGTATGTCCTCAACTCAAACCTTTTTCCCATGAGGTAGTGTCTCCACATATTCATGGCATGCACTATGGCTGCCAACTCTAAATCATGAGTAGCATAGATCCTTTCATGCTCCTTCAAATTCATTGATTCATAACATATAACATATCCATTTTGACTTAGGACTCCACCAAGTCCTTCTTTAAATGTGTCCGACATACAATGAAGTCTTCATTTGGATCAACAATCCTTAGTATTGGAGCACTGGTTAATAGATGCTTCAAGTGATGGAAACTCTTTTCACATTCTACTGTCCACTGAAACTTCACTCCCTTCTTTTGCAAGGAAGTGATCAGGGGTGCAATCCTTGAGAATCTTTCAATAAATCTT
>JASDQU010687981.1:38551-65577 GCA_032191745.1 Picea mariana
GCAACTAGTGGCTATAACACTCTCACACTTTTGGCAATAAAGAAAAAAGCTTTGGAGGATCATTGGAGCATCTATGAGTATTCTAGTTGTTGCATACACATGAGGTGATATTGTTGGTTATTGTTTTTATGTGTTGTTGGTGATAGATCTTGGGTAAAGTATTTTGCTTGGGTAGAGTAGCAAAGAATATTCTTGTTATCTTATGGTTATGTTGGATAGCCTAAGGTTTGCAAGTATTTCATTCTAGTCTATTTCAAGATAACTATCTATTCCATGCTTCACATATTTCTCTAAGTTTTGCAGGTCACTTCAAAGGATTCATTGGGATAGCATCAAGAGGAGCCTACCCTTGAACCCTTCTCACACTCCTTGCCTTTTTCTTATTCCATTTTACTTGTTGCATTCATTTCCATATATATTTCAGCTTTTAACAATCATAGATAGGTAAAAAATAAAATTTTCATTTTCAGATTTTTGTATGCAAAAAATTTCTGTGTAAAAACAGAAATTTTTTGACAAGTTTAGTGTGTTTTGCAGCATTTCCAGCAAGCTTTTGCTTGCTGTTTTTTGCAGGTTAGTGACAGATCCAAGGGGATATGCTGCCCAAAAACACCTAGGAGACTTCTCAACAAACTACTCTTTGGTTGGGTAACACTTTCTCACTTCTCTCTTTCAATTTCCAAGTTTTCTTACATATTTCTTCATTCTTTTGGGCCCTTAATCTTGAACTAACTTAGATTAGTTTATTTCACCTTTTAGTTAGTTCATTCTTTGTTCATATGGTAGTTAGTTTGTCTTTTCTTTCATTCTATTAATTTATTATTAGCTTAGTTAACCCTCCTTGACCAATAAAGGAAGGCTTGCCTCCACCTTGGTCATTGTGAGGGGTTCCTTTCTTTTCTTTCCAAGTCTATTTCATCTTAATAAGTTCATGACCAGCACCTTGGGAGAGTAATCCCCAAAACCGCACGGCATAAAGGGAAATAATCTTTATTTGATGTCTTTATGCTTTATAATGGTTCAATGATCTAGATAAGTCATCAAACATAATTTTCTTTCATTAAGTTCATGTCATGTGCTTTGATCTTATTGCTCATAGTTAAATAACTTGTGACATATCTTAAGTGTTTAATCTACTTGCTATCATAAGTTACTTTTCTTTTTATCTTCCAAGCATATGATTAACTCACACTTAATTTCTTTTCATGCAAGTTTAGTTCTTATGCTTTGATTCCTAATAACTTGTGATATATTCTAAATGCTAGATCAATTGGTTTCATAAGTTATTTATCTTTTAATTTGCTAAAGCATAGGTGATCTAATCTTTTGGCTATAACATCTTATTCAATATATTGTTAATCTTTGCTTCCTAAAACACATTTCACTTTAATGATTAACTCTCATGGTGATAAGTAATCTTGGATTATAATATCTTTTCACACTCTCTTTAAGGCAAGTTGTTCTTGCCCTTTAATTTTGGTTAAAAGTTAAATGCCTATGATGTTGATGTGATGCTCACACATGCTTAATGGTCTTTTACTTTATGTGGCATTATCTCATGTTTTAAGACATTTTCATTTCCAGCTCTACTTTTCAAGCACTCTTTAAGTTCAAGTTATCTTGCTTTATGGATTAATCACTCACATGCATAACTTAACTTAAACTTTTCAAGCAAGTTTTAATTTTCTGTTATATGTAGCAAGTTGTCCTTGCTTAAATCTCACTTTTAACTTGCAATCTTTATGTGGAATGGTTTATAATTAATTGGCATATCTATTATATCTTTTCCATTTAAGTTTGATATGGTGAATGCTCTTTATTTTCAAGCTTTTAAACACATTTTTGTGAGCATTTTCATTTCGACCATACCCTTAAACGTCAAATTTTGAAGCATTAAAACACTTCTAAAATTCACCCAACACACTTAAAGACCCACCCGCGGGTCATAACAATACTTAGACAACATTTTAGGGGCTTCATTCAGCCATCTCCACCATCTAAAACGGGTGGGAGGAAAACAACGGAAGGAAGTGGCGGGGGACCGTCCCGTGATTTCGTTGGGGAGATCCTTTCCGGGAAGTACTCCTACTGTCAGGGCTGACCGTGGAAGCTAGGGTGGGCCTCGTTGCCTTACTATCTTGAGCACCCGGCAGTCATTTGGCCAAGGGAGGAGGAAGATTGAAGCACACACATAGTTTAGGGGGAAGGGAACTAAAATTTACAAAATCCTTAAACAACTCCTTAAACACTTAGTTGCATAGATCACTTTTGTATGTTTGGGGGAAATTAGATGTATGCATAGGAAAACATATTGGTGATAATTTCATTGTTTGATCTATCTTTATTGCAACTTATTGGTTTATGTTTCTTATGTCTATGTGAAAATTTGAGTATAACATTGAAATATCTTGTTAATTTGCTTGTTGTGGTGTGAGTCAAGAAAGTGTTGAGTATCCCACTTGGGGAGGCATCATTTTATTTGATTCTTGAGTGTTTTGTGTGGTTGCCAGTGAAGGCGGTCCAATAGAGTAAGTGCTATTGGGACATGCTTGGCTAATTGTTATGTCACTTACATTTCTTTGTATCTTTTGTATCTTGTGTATCTTTGTAAATGGTGTAATCATTGTAACACTTAGTATTCTTTTGTAATCAATTATAACCTTGGGTTTGTGGGTAATTTAACTTGATTCAATTGTAATACTTTTGTAATAAACCACCCTCAAACTTAGTTAACCCCATTTCCCAACCTTAGGCACTAGTCTTAGTTGACTTAGGGAAAGGGCTGACTTACATTTAGATTAAGACTTGCACTTGCATTGCTGCTTGATCATCTTAGGCTAGTTTTCCCCTTTAGCCTTTAACAAATTGAAACTAACTCCTAGAACATTAAGACTAAAATTAATCTAGTAACTAGGGACTACCCCCCTTGGCTTCCCTAGGAGTAAGCCTAGAAGGAAGAGGTTCCAGTCAAGGTGACAGTGTGGACTGAGAACCTAGACATTGTGTCTCCGAGGACACACTAAGTGAGTTGGACTTAGCTCACGTTAGCAAGTGTGTATAAGGACGGCAACACCCTGAAAGGGACAAGTTGATCCACTGGACCTCCTCAGAAGTTGTGCCCTCACCCTAAATGAGTGTGCCCTTGCTGCTGCAACCTATGAAACTGTTGTTGAAGATCAATGGAAGATCTGTGTGACCTCCCCGGTGACTAGGGTGTGTCTCTCAACACTGAAATCAGCCACTGGTGTATTCCTCCTAGAATCCACTGAGCTACCTGTCCTAAGATGCGCCTCTCTCCTCAATGACAAGTCAAAATCTACATAATGATGAATTAGGTTGTTGAACCTTCTCTTATAACTGCCCGAAACCCTAATTCGTTGTTGACTTCTAATTTTAGCTCGTATGTTCTATTTTTAGCTCAAATTGGCTTAAAAGCGCAATGGGCAAACTCACAAACATGGATTTCATTAAGAAATTGGGAAAGCTGAAAATTCCTACTTTCGACGGATCGTTGAGATGCTCAGCGCAGGCATGGGTACAGAAGCTTGATACATACTTCAAGCTTAACCCGATGATAGAGTCTGAGGCTATCAGTTTCGCCACTTTGCACTTGGATGGGGAGGCCCACGAGTGGTGGTACCATGGGCTAGTGACTTTAGTTCATAGCCGCATTACTTCATACTTAGAGTTCACAGAGAGGTTGATGGAGAGATCCAGAGCTCCATTTCAGGGACCTTACGCAGTTGAGACAGACAAGATCAATGGAGACCTTCATCATAGAGTTCCAGCGTAAGGCAGTGGCTATATCCGACATATCAGAGCACAGACTGGTGATGTTGTTCATCGAGGCATTGACGGAGCCATTCAGAGGTTGGGTTAAGGATTTCAAGCCTCACACCCTACAGGAGGCCATTGTCCACACGCGAGACATGGGGGACTCAGCACTGAAACCCAAACTTGTTACCAAACCCTTTGTACCACAGAGAGACAGGGATCAAAGAAATCCTCAAAGGGAATGAAAGGGTAAGCCCAAATTGGACGATGTCACTACACGGGAGCTGATGAGGAAGACGCTATGATTCTCTTGCAGAGAGCCTTGGGTTCCAGGCCATAGGCGCATGGGAAAGGGAGAGATCCATTATATTGAGGTGGCATAGGCAGTGTGGATAGTGAGGAGGAGCAGGACAGCGGATCCACTAGCTCAGAGGAGGAGCCATCACAGGCAGAGGAGCAGCCTCCACGGAGACCACCAACACTGGCAAGGACCCACCCACAGGTAGTGCCACAGCCTCCTGAGCAGGCTAACGCACGAAAACCAGCAAAGGGAGGAGTTATAGCGACCCTTTCTGGTTTTCCCAGGTATGACACCCTCCGGATCAGTGGGACTATTCAGGGACAATGGGCAATCGCCCTAATCGACGGTGGGGCCACCCACAACTTCATTGATGCTTCATTGGTATCGAGGCGGGCACTTCAGACAGAGGAATCTGAGGGATTCGATGTTGCAGTAGGAGATGGCCATACAATGGAGTGTCTTGACAGAGTCTCGAACTTAGAGACAAAGTTAGGTAACTACACAGTGAGAGACACATTTTATGTAGTTGACCTATCTGACACAGAGGAGGTATTGGGAGTCCAATGGTTGATCACATTGGGAAAAATCACCACTAACCAACAAACCTTGGAGATGGGGTTCAGGGACAGTGACAGACAGAGGATCGTTCTAAGGGGCATGTCGACAGGGGCACCCCAGACAGTTTCGGCCAAGAGGATGGAGAGGATCTTCAGGCATGGGGAGGTAGCATATGCAGCAGAGTGCTTGATCACTTCGCGGAAGGATTCAAAGGGTCAACAGCAGTATCAGACAGAGATCAGCAGGTTTTTGGTTCGATTCCACCAGGGAGGCTACCAGACAGGGGGTTTGAGCATACCATTGAGTTGGAGGACGGGGCCAAACCTATGATTACACCACCCTATCGTCATCCTTGGATGTTCAAGGATGAGATAGAGAAGGCAATTAAGGAATTGCTAGTGATGGGACACATCAGACCGAGTAGTAGTCCATTCGCTTCTTCAGCTGTCCTAGTTCTGAAGAAGGATGGTACCATGAGGATGTGCATCGAAATTATCGGGCCTTGAATAAGAAGACCATCAAGAACCGGTATCCTATCCCTCGCATAGATGAGTTGATGGATGAGCTGCATGGAGTAGTTTTCTTCTCAAAGATTGATCTTTGCTCTGGATATCATCATATCAGCATCAGAGAGCAAGACATAGAGAAGACAACATTCAGGTGCCACTTTGGTCATTTCGAGTTTTTGGTTATGCCATTTGGGCTAACCAAAGCAACGGCTACATTCCATTCTTGCATGAACCACATATTCAGGGATCAGTTGAGGAAATCGATCTTGGTTTTCTTCAACGACATCTTGGTCTACAACAAGACATGGCAGGAGCATATGAGGCACTTGGATGAGGTACTGAGTATCACGGAGACACAGTCACTATATGCCAAAGAGTCCAAGTGTGAGTTCGGTAGGACGGAGGTGCTTTCTTGGGCCACATCATTAGTGCACAAGGGGTACAGGTGCACCAGGAGAAGATCAAGGCCATTCTGGATTGGCCAACACACAGGAACGTGACAGAGTTGAGGAGCTTCTTTGGGCTATGCGGCTATTACGGGCGGTCTGTCAGGGGTTTTTCTCAGTTTGGAGCACCACTTACAGATCTCACCTAACATGGGGCCTTCATCTGGACCGATGAGTCACAGAAAACCTTTGATCACATGAAGGAATTCATGGGCACTTTCGAGTATTAGCATTACGAGACTTCACTTTTTCGTTTGTATTATAGTGTGATGCATCAGGCGAGGGTATCGGGGCAGTTTTGATGCAAGAAGGACACTCCATTGTATTCGAGAGCAGGAAGCTCAGTCATCCCAAGAGGTTGTACTCCAATTATGACAAGGAAATGTTCGCAATCATGCATGCCTTGACCAAATTCAAACAATATTTGGTGGGCAGCAAATTCGTGGTCAAAACAGATCACAACAGCTTAAAGTATTTCCTTGAGCAGAAGAACCTCAGTGAGCGCCAACAGAAATGGGTGACGAAGGTACAAGCATTCAACTTTGACATAGAGTATGTCAAGGGGAAGAAGAACATTGTGGCCGATGCGCTATCTAGGAGACCTGCGGCATGTTCTTTGATAGAGATTTCAGCAGATTGGAAATCCCACTTGTTAGAAGAATATTCCAAGAGAAAGTTCGCTTGTGAGGTTTTGGATGGACATGTTCAGGATGACAAGTACAGGGTCAATGACGATGTCATATTCTACAAGGACAAAGTCTACTTAGTACCAGCTTCAAGGCTCAAGAAGAAGATCCTCTCAGCAGTTCATGATTCACCACTAGTAGGCCATCAGGGGTTTTTCAAAACCTACAGGCAGATCAGGGAAAGGTTCTCATGGAAGGGCCTCAAACAGGACTTTATGAGGTAAATTAGTGAGTGTGTGACTTGTCAACAGAACAAGTCAGCGCATACGCTTCCAGCAGGGCTACTTCTGCCACTTCCCATTCCGAAGCAGAAATGGGAGAGCATATCGATGGACTTCATCACAGGCCTACCCAAGGTCCAGGGTAAGGACTGTATATATTTAGTGGTCGACAGATTGACCAAGTTTTCTCACTTCCATGCCATACCGACAAAGTACAGCGTAATTCAGGTAGCTGAGTTATTCTTCAGAGAGGTCTTCATACTTCATGGGTTGCCGAGGAACATCATCAGTGACAGGGACAGTCGGTTTATTGGGACATTCTGGAGGGAGTTGTTTAGATTGGTGGAGACAGAGTTGACACCCAGAACCATCTATCACCCTCAGACAGATGGGCAGACCAAGATCGTCAACAAGCGGCTTGAAGGGTATTTGAGGAATTATGTGGGAAGACAGCAGAGAACATGGGTCAGGTGGCTACATCTAGGAGAGCATTGCTACAACACCACTTTCCACATGTCCATTGGCATGACACGCTTCCGACCATTTTATGGTTATGATGCTCCCACTTTGGTAGACTTGGTTTTCGGGGAGAGCAAAGGCCCCAAGGCCAAGGATTGGATCACCGAGAGTCAGGAGATTCTCAAGTTGCTAAAAGAGAACCTGTAGACGGCACAAAATCAGCAGAAGATGAGTGCGGACAGGCACAATATAGAGCGTAGCTTTGAGGCTGGGGATCTGGTTTTCTTGAGACTCCAACCTTATAGACAGTCATCTCTAAAGAAGAGTGGGGCCGAGAGGCTCAAGCCCAAATTTTATGGACCTTACAGGATCATGCGTCGGGTAGGCAAGGTCGCTTATGAGCTAGAGCTTCCATAGGGGAGAAAGATTCATAACATGTTCCACATATCTTGCCTCAAGAAGGCGGTGGGACAATTCATCAGCACATCAGAGGAGCTTCCCCCATTGGATGAGGAGGGACAGTTGGAGTTGGTTCCAGAGGAGGTACTGGAGTTTTGAGAGAGGAAACTAAAGAGCAGGGTCATTAGAGAGTGTTTGATCAGATGGTGAGGGCTTCCAATAGAGGATGCTACTTGGGAGAGCGAGGAGGTGTTGCAGCACCCTGGATTGGTATTGCTTGAGGACAAGCAATTTCGGGAAGGGAGGACTGTAATGTCCCTTTCAAAATAGGAGCTCCAAAGAGGAGGCTTAATGATCTAAACAACCCTGTTAGACTATAGCCAGGGCCAGAAAGGGGTAAACAGGGTTACTAGAGGTCAATCCAGCCAAGGGTGTTATAATTTGAAAGTGTCATTGAGCTAAAAGTGGCTAAAATCGCTTTTAATCCAACTTGTGCTAAAAATAGAACAGACGAGCTAAGACTAGAGTCAACAGCGAATTAAGGTTTCGGGAAGCTATAAGAGAAGGTAAAGTGACCTAATTCATCATTATGCAAATTTTGAGTTGTCATTGAGGAGAGAGGCGCATCTCAGGAGAGATAGCTCAGTGGATACCAGGAGGAATACACTAGTGGTTGATTTCGGTGTTGAAAGACACACCCTAGTCACCAGGGAGATCATAGAGATCTTCCATCAGTCTTCAACAGCAGTTATACATGTTCCAACAGCAAGGGCGCACGTATTTAGGGTGAAGGCGCAGCTTCTTAGGAGGTATTGAGTTGACTTTTCCCATACATGGAGAATCTAGAGATTCCCTTTCGACCCAATTGATAGGAAGGCAAGGCGCATATTTTTTCAGATTTCTCGTCAGATTCCAACAAAGAAATCATCTGGGGTGCATTTTCCAGCCGTTGAGGCTGCGACACTTGGGGAGGACACATTTTGGGTTCCCGAGCAACCATCATATCAAATCTAGGGAAATCCTTCCAACCCATTTCACAGTAGGTCAGGGTGACCAATTAGAGACACATATCAGTAGATTCTGACGGTGGAATCACTAGGGTGTAGTTTTTCAATAGCAGAGGGGGCACATTTCCCAAGGGGGATCCATCCGAGGTCCAGACATACCAGTAGAGGACCGGATAGTCATGAGGACTGAGAGAGACAGCAGGGTGCACTATTTGGGACAGTTTCCTGGTTGATCTGAGAGGTCTAGCCACCAGGGCAAAGTTTCCAGACTTGCAGTAGTTGTTCGATGAGCTGTTGTAGCCTGCAGCAGATCTTACACCTCTTCCATTGATCCGACAATAGTCTTCTATTATCGAGTATTATTTTTTTAGTTTTCTTATTGTATTCCGGCTAAGATCCTTTTGTCATTTGATCTAGCCGAGTGATTTATTTTATTTCAGTCGCATCCGGCATTGTACTCCGAAGATATCATAATATATGATTTACATTCTTTTGTCTCATTTACTATCTGTATGCTCCATATATATGTTGTAAACAATTAATTATAAACATACACATCTAAAAAGCATCCAGAAACCCCTAGTGTATCAGATCCGATTTTTGGTCACATGAGATTAGCAGTATTTCCTTGACTAGTTGGGTCAAGAACATTACATAATTAATTAAAAGGGGGCGTGTGGATGAGGTGGCAGTCTCATGGATATGATTGAGCCAATCAAGTCTTAAATGACTCACTAATTTCCTCTCACTCATCATAACTCCACTTTCCATGCAATAATTCCATCAAAAGCCTTCTAATTATCTCTTAAACACAAAATCCTTAAAAAATAGGGTGCATTCTCCCTCCTTAGCTAGCGCATGACTCCTAACTCCAATTTTAGCCTAAAGACATGCCTTGGTTTGTTTTTTCTCTCCTCCATGCACTTAACCTCTTCTTAAAGCCTCAAGCACATTGTTTCCCTCTCATTATATATCTCCTCTTTCCTAAAGTGTACCCTCACTCTCCCTCTTTCTTCCACATGTGTGGTGCATCTCCAACTCCCTCTATCACTCCTCCGCGCAAGATCCATCTCTCATCCCCCTCTCCTAATCCGTAGTGCATATCTCCTCTCATGCACCTCCCCAAAGATGTAAAACCTCACATGTAGCTTCCTTATTCCCTTTCCCCATTGCCAAGTGCACCTCCTCCCTAAAATTTAGGGCGCATTCCTCCTAGCATGCGCATCTACTCACTCTCCTCACTCCACTCCTTTCATGCGCATATGTCTCTCACTCATACTCATTCCCCATGCACCCTCGTTGTTGACCACCTATTTCAACTAGTGGTCAACTCCATGTACCATGAAGCTGTGTACCTTGGGGTACAACCGTTTTTTGAAGACTTTTGGTTCTACAAGGCATTTTTTACCCACGGCTCATCATTTTGTAATTGGAATGTCCGCTCCCCTGCGTGGGATAATAGTGTAATAGGTCGGCATGAGTCATATTTTAGTTAGTTTCCTAGGACTTTATCATTAGGGAAGTCTTTTCATCGAGTGTTTTTTATCCTCGGGTAATTTTTAATTACCCTTGAGTTTTTCACTCACAATAATCCTCCAAAGTGGTGAAAGACGTTCTAATGATCGAGCCCATGGGGTAACTAAGGTCTAAGAATATTGTAAATGACCATGGTAGATATCTTCTACAGTCTTGCGGAATTCCATTGAGTTTTGATAGTTTTTTTTAATTTATTATAATTATCCATTTAATGGTAATTTTAATTAAATTTGATGTAAAAATGTAAAAATTTGGTCCTAGGGGATTTTGATAGGGGTATGAGTACTCAAAACAAATGGCAAGAGACCCCCTACACCCTTGGACCAAGTTTCAACTCATTTGGACAAGTTTTTCTAAGTCATTGTCCATGAGGAGTCCAAGTCAGTCTAGAGTCAGTGATTAATTGCTTTAATTTGGCCAAGTAAAAATGCCAATAATTGTAAAAAGGAATTAAAGACATGAGAGAGAGTGGGAAAGGTTTCCTAACCTTTTTCCTAAGTTGGAAAAGCAATTTTCCAACTTAACCAACCCCCCCTTACTTTGACACAACTTCAAGTGACCATCTCCCTAGGAAAAGTGTGCCCCCCTTGTTCTAGATCTTGGCCAAAGTAAAAAAATTAAATCAAAAACCTAAGCTAAACCCTATGTTGGAACACATATACATTTATAAAACTTTAGACTTTAATAGATTTCATTCTCGTTTAAATAAAAACAGCGCGCGCTTAATTCTCACCGTTGATGAAGTCTCCCATTAAATCAAACGATCCTAATCTCTTAAGAATTATGGAGCCACCTTCTCGTTAATGAGTCAAATAACTAAAAGACTACATTCGAGAAATCGGGTTTCGGAGTTTCGCAATGTAGGCATTTCAACATACAACAATTCCAAAGTCCCGATAGCCGAAATCACGAAATCGTCTTAAGCTCTAAACTAGCTTAATTAAGAATTAAGAATGATTAACGGTTAATTAATCATGTCGCAATTTCGTGTTTCGGGAATCCTGCATGCAACGACTATCAAATTCCCGATAGTCGAAGTCATGAAATTGTCTTAAAGCATTAAACCAGTGTAATGTCCCCATTTTGGGACATCATTATATTGCAGAGGTTTATGATTACCAGAGTAGCCAGATGGATGTTATAGCAAGTATAGGGGTTATTGAGAGGCATTTTGGGATTCGGCTTGCATCGTTCACCCCATTTCATCATTATGATCCATTCCGCACAGGTTGGCTTTGGTTTCGTTGCATTCTAACGAATTCTATGATTTTGAGTATTTTGAGCTATAAGTTAATTAAATTCACTGAAGAGGTCATTTTGGGCACATTACTTGGAGGAACCTCTCAATGTAATAGCTCATTGAAATCGGGAGGAGCAACACTATAGGATGGGATGGTTAGAAGTGACTTTCAGTGGCCAGGGAAGCCACAAGGAGAGATAAGGTGCTTTTCAGAGGTAAAAAGGTTAATTAATTAATTAAAGTGATTTAATTAATTAATTAAATATTAATAAAATGAAAGTCACTTTGGAGGAAGAAGGTGACCAGGAAGTATAAAAGAAAGGCAAGGGCCTCTATTCATTCATTCATGTATGTCTATCTTTTGGATTTCTGGCTTCTAGCTAGAGGGCCCATCTCTTGGGGGTTTTGAGGGTTTTGACTTAACAAACCCTAGAGGACGATTCGGTGGTGAAAGATTCCACCTAGCTTGTCCCAAGCTTGGTCTTAGAGATGCAATACTCTCCCACACCATTCTAGTTCCAGATCTACTCAATTGCAGGAAGATTCTACATCAGTTCCATGTGCAGAAAGAGAGAGGGTGCACCAGTTGAGGGTTTCCAGCAAGAGGAGCGCACCATCCATTGAGGGAGGAATCGATCTAGCTGAGGAGAAGAGATTCGGGAATTCCAGGTATTGGGTTTTCCTTGCAGGTACCATGGCACCATTATTTGATGTTTTTGGAGGTATTCTTATGGCGGATTGATTGGCATTGAGAGTGGGACGATTTCCCTAAGAGGAGGGCGCAGCATTACTTGGAGGGTGGCTAGATCCAAGGATCTAGCAGGTGTTTTTCCTAGTTGAGCACTTAGGTTTTCATTGTCGTGCCCCGATCTATCATTCTAGTGGATTGGTGGAGTTGTTGGAGGTCTCTAGGAGAGAGGCCGAAGTATCTAGGGTTTCAGGCATCCAGGGGGGCACACCATTTCTTGGAGGAGAGTCAGATCCATAGGGTTTGAGGGGGATCTTGGAGATTTGAGCACCTGGGTTGTTCTTGCCATCACCCGATCTACTGTTTGGCATATTTCCTGGGGTGATTGGACACATTTGGCAGCAGGGCCAAATTGTTAAGGAGCTTCAACACTCCAGCGGGACGTGGCATCATTCAGTGAGGGCTTTGGCACTTCATACGACCAAATCTACTCTTGTCTTGATCTTCATTGAGTATTTAGCCTTTGGAGGTTTGTAGTCTTCTTGTGGGAGCATTTTGTAGCAACGTCCATTGTCTATCTTCTTATTTGGAGCCATTTGTTGAGCCTTTCAGATCGCCATCTTCATTATAGCAGGTTCTTCTATTATTAGGAATAAAATCAAATCTGCAGTGTTTTAGCTTGTCTATCATCTTATTGATCTTGCATATGGTTGAGGTATGTTCCATGATTGTATCTTCTTGTTCACTGTTGCACACATGTATAATTCATCAACATAAACCCTAAGGCCGAAATCAAGAGGCCATTCTGCAAGTAAACACATGTAAACAAGTAGGTCAGCAAAGTGTTTGACGAAATACCACAACCAATAAAAGTTTAAAAAGACACCCAAAACAGTGATGTTCCTTGCATCTTGGCTTGGGAACATTACAACCAACTTAATTAAGAATTAAGAATGATTAACGGTTAAATAATCATGTCGCGATTTCGCGTTTCAGGAATGCTGCATGCAACGACTATCAAAGTCCCGATAGTCGAAGTCACGAAATTGTCTTAAAGCATTAAACCAGATTAATTAATAATTAAAAATGATTAATGGTTAATTAATCATATCACGATTTCGCGTTTCGGAGATCCTGCCTCGAAAGACTTTCAAAGTCCCGATAGCCGAAATCGCGAAGCTGTCTTAGGTTGATCACGATTATTTAAAGGGGTTAAACATGATTAAAGTTAATTAATCACATCGCGATTTTGTGTTTCGGGGATTATACCTTGAAATGCCATAAGATATCCCGATATCCGAAGTCGCAAAATTTTCTTAACGATAGGTGTGATTAACTGATGCATGAACGATGATTATCATGTAATTAATCCTTCGCTAAATAATGACTCGGATAAATTCAAATTTTATCTGTGCTTTTCCTGAAAATTAATGACATTAATAGTTGATTTACGGCAATCATTCCAAGTGAGATCCTAGACCACCGCCGAAATCTTATTCATTAAAGAAAAGTAAATGCTTCGTCAGTAGAAGTATTGGCAAATCGACGCAATTAAAAGAAAAGGATATTGAATTTCAAATTTCATTGTGCGTTTTCACTAAGCAGTAAGTTTTCAAGGTAATAAACTTTGTGCATTTCCTGTGACAGATATCAGAGCTCTGAGACCTGATACCATGGTTCCTCGAAAAGGAACTAAAGCGCCTGGTGAAGGATCGAGCCAGAACACAGATATCCTCTCCGACACCTTGCCCAGAAACATAGACGTTGTTAAATCCTGAACGCAAGTGTTCAATATTCTACAGTATGAATTGGTCAATTGCCCAGACGACTCAAGTGATGATGAGACAGAGGACCTAGCTACCAAATACAAAATTGTTTCCCAGTCAAAGCTACATAAGATAGCGATGAGGCCTAGGCTCTTGCTCTACAACGATATGATCGGTTGGGCGTTGGAGAATGTGGACATTCCTACTAGAACCATTTTCAATTCACAAAAGGTCGCAGTTGGGCCTTTCCGGCCAAAACATCTACAGGTGATGTACAAATTGTCTCTGATATCAAATTTTGTTTACAATGCCAGTTTCCTAGTAGACTTTAACAAGAAGAAATGTGACCAATATGGAAAAAACCTTCCCAATTTAATTAAAGACTAGTACTCTGGCCCCGAGAAGTTCAAAGTTGATTCCCATGGTATATACCCAGTTGTCGCACTAGAACCTCACATAATGTACATAGCAATGATGATGTGTAGACTCTACAGGAAAGAAGACACAACCCATTTCTTTTTACAGTGGGTACCCATTATGCACACAGTGGCCGAGGGTTATTCTTTTGATTGGGCCAGGATATTGTCAGATAGTTTGGTTAAAGAGATTACAACATATCAGTCACTAAAAGCCAAGGGGCAACCAGCCCAATTTTTCATGTCGGCTTATATCATGGACGTTGTCTGTTCTATAACGCCTTTTCCGTTGATGGGCTGGAGCTGGACTCCAAATAGTGTTGAACCCATACATATTTACCATTCGAAGCTTTGGGAAGACAAGGCGAAAGATTTCTTTTATGAAATCTGCAACTGGGTGGTGGTGCCGATGCACACCGCTATATATGGTTACCCACCTCCCAGAATTTCCGACAAAATTATGACTAATCTGGGCAAGATAGCAGACTGGTACATCGAGGAGCATTTCTCCTATATTGGTACATTTTCCACTGCATATTGGTACGTTTTCTCTACTGGATTTCAGCCATTCAAAAGTGGAAGCCGCAGCCCTAGGAGAAATCAAACTGGTCGATATCGAATTCAAGAAGCACGATCCGCAGAAGATCGTAGGTAACCACATGGCCAGCTGCAATCTGAAAAGATATGAACATGAAGATTCTCCTCAGGATGAAATATTCCGAGGAGCGAGGTCCTATCAAGAGGTTTTGGATCGAATTCAAGCTCTGACACTAGATAAAATGGCCAAGTTTTATAATTTCCAGAAACATCGAAGAAACGGTCTCCCCAAAGTAGCAAGGGGAAATCCCGACACCTCCAGCCACACAGCAAACAGAGACCCAAGGGTTAGAAATAGGGAGCTCTAGTGGACAGGATGCCCGAGAAAATTTGGAGGAAACTAAGACCTTGATAAAGAAGGCAGAAGAGAAGCCACAATCCACATCGGGTAAACCAGCAACAGACACAGCCGGGAAGCAGACATCCACTGAGATAGGTGGTCCTATCAAATATGTCACACCTCTACAGTTCAGTAGAGGGAACCCGATGGTCGAAGCTGTATTCATAGGAGACCTTACACCTATTTCAGTAGCAAAGATGCCTCCTTCGGAATTCTTCTTCATTAAGAAGACAAGGGTTGTGGTAAAGAGAGAAACACATTAGAAGGAGGGCACAGCTGTTAAAAGACACAAGGTGATATTAGATGGGCAGGCCCTAGAAGAAGAAGACTTCGCTACAGAGGTCGCAGGCTCGCTGGGAGCTTTCGCGACAACAAACCAGTTTTCAATGAGCAACCTGAAGGAGAAGTTGAAGCAGAAAGATATGTTGATAGGCCAATTGCAAAATCAAATGAAAACGGTGGAAAAGAATGTCAGGAGTGAGATCAACAAGGATTTCAAGCATATTAGAGCCAACGAGAGATAGGAAATCCAGCAACTCAAATCCAGTCTTGATGAGATGAAGAAAAAGTCACAGACAAGCGATGAATTAGTTAGGCAGCTGCAAGCGAAGGTAAGTTTAACTGAAAAACCAGTAGTGGATATATTAGCTTTCCAAACCCACACTCTAGAGGTACATAAGGAACTGGAATCAGTACAGCGAAGCCTTTTCAATAAGGTGGAAGCTATCCAAAACCACTTTTAGGTGGTAAATCAAGCCTTAGATAACATTTGTTTAAAGGAGAGAGAGGTTATTGCCACTCGGACCAATTTCCAGGAAGCAGTTGTGTCGTCGGCAAGAGGAGTATCTATGGTTTCCAGGTTGTCTGTTTCGGAGCAAATCAGAGGCGATATAATATTGAAGGCCTGGGAAGCCAACATAGTCGAAAGTAAAAAGATGGCTAAGGAAGTCAAAGAGGCTTGTGAAGAAGCTTTTCATTCACTTGACAAAGAGTCATTAGGCCTCGACAAAGATAGTATCTCTGAAGTACTAGGACAAGTTGATATAGCAAAGCATAAACTTAACATTAAGACCAACATGAAAGAGGCTCAGGCTGAAATCTTACAATTAAAGCAGATTGATATTACTCAGATAAATAGATGGCTAGTGAAGCCCAGTTTGCAGCTACAGAAGATAGGAGAATGGAAAATAGATTGTCTCAATTAGAAAAGAAATTATATGCTTTTGAGGCAAATGACTTCACAGAACCCTCTAGGTTGGTGGTACAATTTGTGAGCAAATGTGTAAAATGTATCGAACATTTGTGAGCAAATGTGTAAAATGTATCAAACAAGGAAAAAACAACACCTCCGAGAACCAATGAGGTAATCTGTACACATCATCTGTATAGATCATGATTAGAGATTATCTATTTCTGAGTTGAACAACAAGAAAGAAAAACGCCTCTGCCAGCATGACGAAAAGACAAAGGAGATGCAAGTGAAGCGCTTCAGATTTCACTTTTTGTAACCTTTACTATTTTAGAAATAAGGAGAATTCCAACCGTTTAGGGTTGAGAAGCTTTTGTATAAATACATATTTAGAAGAATGAACAAAGGTTGTTTCTTGTCGTATTGTAACTAAGAAAACTTATCCTTTGTGAGTATTAATACAAGCGTAGACAGGGATTCCAAATTTTGTGTTGTTTGAGTTATGTGCTCTTCTTGTATTTCATATTTCCAGTTTTCTTTATGTTACATCTACTGTGATCATATTTCATTTAGTTATCTGATAAGCAAGCAGTTTTTCCTATGTATTTTCTATCAGCAAATACAAGACCTGCAAGCTACTTGGACTACTATATCATATATCCTTTCAGGGGTGCATTTCACTCTTTCTTCTAATATAAACAAGGTAAGATTCTTTTGTCATTGATGCCTTAGCTTGTTTCACAGTTTTGTAACTTTCTTCATCTCCACTCAATTTGATTAATTGACTCAGACGACGAAACACGGCCTCTGTTCTGTTCAACTATTAATTTAATTTGAGGATTTAAATTCTCACATAACTAATGGAAAGAAAAAGCACGCTTAAAACAAATCATTCCTTAATTCCTGATGCCTGACATTATGCTTTGAGCCTTAAGTTTAATCTCAGGAACAACACCCTAAGTGCACCCTCTTCAGCCTCTAACTCATCCAGTGGGTGAGAGAAAAGGTGTTTCCCCCTTTCCATACTCAACCCTCAAACCTTAATCTCGTCCTAAACCCTAAAAGTGTGCCCTCCTTGACTTTGTCCTCTCTCCCTTAATTGATGCCACTTGGATCTCATCCAAGAGGGGTCTCTCTTCCCTCCCAAGTATAAAAGAATGCCTACCCCTCCTCGTTTAGACATCTATTCTCAAAGCAAATTTATCCTGCTCAAATCTCTGCCACTCATCTCTCTCTCTCTCTCTCTCTCTCTCTCTCTCTCTCTCTCTCTCTCCCATTTCTTCTTGTAAGTTTTGTTGCAAGTATTTGCATGCAATTTTTATTGAATGAAAGGAAGCTTTGGAGGAATACCATCTTGGCATTGGGAGTCTTCTTGATGTTATACAAAAGTTTATTGAGGTTTTATTGCTAATTTTCTAGTGTTTTTCTTGTTTACTTAGCTTAGATTAAGAAATCTAAAACAAAGTATTTTGCTTGGTAAAATAAGTAGAAGTATTTCTATTTGTTTTAGTGAAGTATTTCTAATAGAACTAGTAAAGTATTTTACTTGTTTATTAGATCTACTCACCTCTTGATTGGTTTTGTAGCAAGTTTGGCACCATTTGCAGGTCACCAAAGTGTTAGAACAAGTAGATTTCAGATCTGGAAATTTACTTGTCTAGCCTACATAAGCCTCCAAAAAATTTTGTTCTTTTTCTTCATCATTCCCTATTGATTTGAGGCATTTTTTGTTCCGCAATAGGCTTTAAAAATATACTTTTCTGTTCAGATTTTTACATATAAAATTTCTAGCAAAAATTTCTAAATATTTTCAAGTGTTTTGGCAACATTTCTAGCAAGCATTAGCTCGTTGTTTTTTGCAGGTTCTTGCCAGAACAAGGGGAGGTGCTGCCCATTTTGGGTCTCAAAACACTCCAAAAGAGTCTCCCAGGTTGGGGTTTCAAAACCCTCTTCTTCTCTATCTCTTTCAAGCATTGTACGCAGCCTAAGAGAGTCTCTTGGGCTTGCCTTCTTCTCTAAAAGTTAATTTTTTGTTTTGTAAATAATTTAATTTCCTACACCTTGCAAAGTGATTTGGCCTTGCCAATCCATGCAAAATCGTAAGGCTAGGATAGTTTAGTTTTCTGTTTTGCATCTTTTCTTTTGCCCCACTTGTCCTTAAGGCAAGGTTGTGTGGCTAGGTGCAATATTTTTACTTTCAAGTCATTTTATTTTTCTTTGATTTATTGTGCCTACACCTTGCAAAGCGATTTGGCCTAGCTAATCCATCCAATATCGTAAGGCTTGTATAACTTGTATAATTTGTATAACTTGTTGATATCTTTGTAACTTTTTAATTTGGGAAGTAATCATATCTAGTAATTAGGCACCCAAACTAATACAACTTTCACCATCTAAAAGACTGACTTGTGGAAGCTACCGGGGGTGTAAGTCGGGGATGGCTTCACAGCACTAAGTGTCCTCCCTACTTGAGCACCCAAGCATTCCGGATTGACCTGTGGAGCTAGGGGAGGACCTTGCTTGTCCTCCTTGAGCACCCAGCAATTCTTTTGGCCAAAGCGGTAAGAGTTTAGGGGTAGACACAGTCTAGGCTTGCATCGTCAAACCTTAACCCCCCTAACTAAAGAGAGACTTTAAAATTCTTCTAAAATCAACCTACAACACTTTCATAACTTATGTGCTTTCATTTTCATTTATCTCCAAATCTAAGTTGTGCAAGTTTTATTTTCAAGGCATTTACTTTACAAGCACTTGTACTTTCCAAGTAATTTTACTTTCAGGTTGGGCTCATCTACTTTCTAAACTATCTCATCTAAAGTTGCGCACTCTCTCTCTTTGGGCAATTTGCTTTCAAGTTATTTTAAGTTACATCTTTCATTGTGGATATCTCATGCTTCTTGGTATATTGTATCTAAGTCTTCTTTAATTCCTTTGTATAATTGTGTATAATCACTTAATTTGTTTAGTTCATTGTATATCTATTTCATTTCATTCAATAATTGTCTTAAGTGTAAAGTTATATTCTTTATTCATTGTGATTAGTTCATTTAATTGTATATTTGTTATATAATCTTATTGACTCCATTTACTTATCTTTAGGCACTAGTCTTAGTTAAACTTGTAGGTAAAGGGGTTTACTTGTCATTAAAGATTTGCATTGCATTGATTGATTGTCATTTAGGTTAGGTCTCCCTAACTTAAGAATTAAAATTAACTCCTAGATCACTTAATCAACTTAACATAGTTAAATAGGGTCTACCCTCCTTGGATTCCCTAGGAGTGAGCCTAGACGCAAGAAGTCCAAATCGAGGTGACAATAGGTTTGGATTTAGGCTTGTTCCTCCAAGGACACACCAAGTGGGTTGGAGACTTCTCCACGCTTGTAGTTGTGTATAAGGACGGCAACATCTTTGGCGTCGTTGCTGGGGATAAGTCTCTTATCCTTGGTTGATTGACAAACTCTAATTTATTCTTCAAAAAACTAAGTAATAAAACTTTCCCCTAAAAATTTTTCAACTTGAGTTGTGTTATTCGTTATTGTTTACTCTCCAAGTGGCGACTCCATTTGATAACTCTTTGAGGTACACTACTAGGAGCAATCCGCAAGGGTTGGTTTATGCCTTTCCTGACCCTGAAAAGGTTTATAGGAGAAGAATAAACAGACTTGCTCCTTGTAGCCTACTTGAAAGTCTTGGAGAAGAAGCAATCTCTGATATCCATCTTTTGTTTGCACATAATAATCCTACATCAACTAATCCTAACTCAACAATGGGTGACCATTTGAGGCCATGTACTTTTATTAATATTCAAGGTTATCCTCATGCTATTCCTGAAAAAGCTATTGAGAAGTTGCCCGCTTTTCAGGGAAATAATGTTGTTAGTGCCAAAACTCACATCTTAAATGTTGACTTATGTATCAGCAAGTGGTGCAATGGTCACAATCATGAGGATGTTAAGATGACCCTTTTTTGTGTTTTCTCGGGAAGGGGATGCAGCTGAGTGGTTTTCAGAACAAGATCCTAATAAGTTTAGCACCTTGGCCGAAATTCAAAAGGCCTTTAGAGAAAGATGGGGTGATCAGAAAGAGGATTGTCATCTTTTAGTTGCCCTTAATACAAGTCAAAAGAAAGAAAATGAGGCTATGGAAGAATTCAATAAGAAGTTCAATGACTTGGTTAAAATCCTGCCTGCAACTATCAAGCCTCCGGATGCATCTATTTTAATTCATTACATGGAAGCCTTTGAGGGAGAAATCAGATATCAATTGAGGGATAAGGATCCACAATCTCTAGGGGATGCACAAAACTATGCCGTAATGATAGATAAGAATATGCAAGATGCTAGGAAGTCAAACATTCCTGGTTTCTCAAGAGGAACTTCCTCCCGATCCTATGAGGAGAAGAAGAAGAAAGTTGAAAATCAAGGATCTTCTAGTGATGGCATTAAGGAACTCACTCAGTTGATTAAGAAAATGGAGGTTAATCAGGCCAATCAGATAAATAGAGATTAAGCATGCTAATCAAATGAATGCCATGCAGAGTAGGTTATGTTATCCCCACTTTTAGGGATAACTAGGAGATTATGTCTCGAGGCCCGTTGGTCCTAGACATGAAGTACCGAGAGCCAGATCGACTTAGGCATGGCCCTGGAGGGCCCATCTTTTCTCCCTTTCAGCGCCTCTACTTTGCCAGCAGCAGCAACATCCATCACCATCGGCTTGTCAAAGATGGTTCTTGCTCCATGAGGTAATGAGTCCGGGTATCATGGTATGTGTCACTCTAATCCTCAAAACCTTTGAATGTGTGCATTTAATTCCTTTTATTTCTAACAAATGCTTGGATCTTATACTTGTCCACTTGACCATGTCTGGGGGGAATGACAGGATGCCCTAGAAAACCTATGCCCGTAGGTTTTGGTTTGCCACTAGGGGGATTTCTGAAAATCCATCGTCCACTCCTTTCATATTACCACTTTTTCATCCTGCTTCCCGCTCATCTACCCCATTTCATTTGTCCAGGCATTGGGTTGGCCAATCATTTGAGGGTTGCACCTTGCCTTGTGGGAAGAAGGGGCTAAAGGCCAAATAGGTAAAAGCCAGCTGGCAAAAGATAAAAGCCTAAAAATAAAACCTCGAGATGCTTCGCCCAGGGATCCCCAAGAAAGCAGTAAAAGGCTTCTCAACAAGAAACAAAGGGGACCCATAAAAATAATAAAACAAGACTTAGTCAGAGGATAGGGGGTCTCATCACGAGCCAGCCTATTAGGTCCATGGGTACCTAGCAGTATGACACTACTAGCAGTTGGTTACCACGCCAGGGTAGTGACTCTTGGTTGCATGGCCAAGAGAAAGGGGGTCTCATCATGAGCCAGCCTTCTTATTTCTATGAAAGTACTTGTGGGTAACACTGTCACCACTGGTCACTGCGCCAGGGCAGTGTCCCCTGATTAACTTCTTGAAGAAAAAACAATAAGAATAAAGAATAAAAGGCATGAATGGGCTTGGAAACAATTTAATCCAGGATAGGTGCAGCTCGCCTTCTACAAAGGCACCCACAGGTAAAGCTTTGCATTCCCCTGCTTTCACTGCACCCATTGTCAGGACATCCCTTATCCACATCACCCACTTACATGGCTTAGATGAAGACTTTTCCGGGAATTTTCCTTTTCCAATGGACATTGGCCCAATAGGATGCCTTGTCACTTTCCCCAAACTTTTATTGCAGGCTTGTATAATGTCTTTGAGCTTTTAACTAGGGTAATAGGGGTTTTATGCACATGTTTAATAATACTGATGATGAGATGTGATTGACATTGCCATGATCCATGTGACTTATGAGCCCATGGAGGGCGTAGCTATTGATGTGTAGGATCATGCCCGATAGACAGGTACACACGGGGAGATGATCAATTCGGACCTCCATGTGGCTGAAGAGCCCACCAGATGGATGTTTAGACCCCAACAGGGGGAATAGACAGGACAGAGGAGTTTGCACCAGAGAGAAGAAAGACTTCTTGCAGAGGCACCCTTGCAGAGCTTGACCTAGGGGGGTTGTGCCCTTTTCAATGGAACGTTGGCCTTGGAAGGCCTAGGACGTCACCCAGGAGGTTCATGACATCATCCTTCTTCATGAGCGTTTTGGCAGATGGACAGGCCAGTTTGGTACGTGTGGTAGCTTGGAGAAGCCCAAGGAGGACTAACGTTTTGCTTCAGGAGGCTGCATTTGCCCTCAAAGGGGCTAACGTCACACTAGAAAGGGGATGACATCCTTCTATTGCTTGATTAGGGTTTTAATTTAAACATTTAATGTGAAACAATATGATTTTAGTATTTTAGCCTTGTCGGCCTTTTTATGACCTAAAAAGTAAAATCAAGTCATTGTACTATATAAATTGAGGATTTTCACTGATCCAGATTTTATGAGCGGAACAAAATGAATACATATTATTAAAAGGTACTTAACACAAAATAACAGAAAAGAGATGTGATGGTTGCGCTCATTCGCAAGAAGAAGATTACAATGAGGCTCCAAAGGCCTTTTTTACAATAAACAAGAATGCTAAAAACCCTAGACATCCAAAAACCTAACCCTAGGAGATGAAGCGCCAAAAGTCATGTGGGCCCCATTTGGATAAGTTAGTACATTAACTTCTCGGGGTCGTAACTTTTGCATACAATCTTCGTTTTAGGCGTGTGATAGCCCGTTGGAAAGGTATCGTCGAGGAGATTCATTTTGGGGCCTCAATGATGCAGTAGGTTATCATTGAGAACCTCGATCTCGAAAAACCTTCATTTGGGCCCTCAAAATGGCCCCGGAAGTTAAAAACTGCTAAAAATAGTAAATTGTCAAAATTGCCAGAAAACTGTTTTGAGCCAGTTGGAGAAGTTGGGTGGCCACCGATATCCACCTGGATCAATCCTCCCTCCTTAAGAAGCAATGGTCTCCATTACGTTGAGGTCCCCCATCAAATGAGGAAATTTCCACTGAATTTGGCCCCGAGTGAAGCACTTGCCTTGGTGCAGGAGCTGCCCTGCTTTGACGACTCGATAAAGTTGGATTCTTTGTTGTCGAGTGCCCTTGATCTGTGTGTCCACAATCTGATCATTGGCTGCCTGTTGTATGCAGTTGGGGTTGATCTCTGTTGGTGTCAGTTGTTCTGCTACTTCTGAGGTGTCCAATAATGGTGGGAAATAAGGGCGAAGGAGATCCACGTTGAACACTGGGTGCAAGCCAAGGAAAGGAGGAATGTTGAGCTCAAAAGCGTTATCCCCCACAGCCTTGGTGATGGTGTACGGCCCATAACGGTGTGGGCGAAGCTTCCGATGGGGTCCTGTAAGGCGTTCTTTCTGCAAGTGCAACCAAACTTTGTCGCCCACCCAAAACTTATGTGGCACCCGATGTTGATCATGGTGTTGTTTGTACTTGTCATTGGACTTCTATAGGATATCCTGAACCTGTTGGCGGATGTGCTGGATCCGCTCAATGAATCGGGTGGCTTTGTCAGCTTTAGTTGGAGCAGAAGATGATTCGGTCGAGGTGACTGCAAGGGGAACTGCAACATCTATGGGACCCAATCGTTGGAATCCCAACCCCACCTGAAAGGGGTTGTGGTCGGTTGAGCTATGCAGGGCTCGGTTGTAGCTATGCTGGACATAGGCAAGGCTCTCATCCCATGTGCGAGGGTGCTGTGAATTATACATGCGAAGGATATGCACAATCATTTGATTTACGACCTCGGTTTGGCCATTTGTCTGAGGGTGGAAGGCCGTGGATTTGGTGAGCTTGGTGTCCAACAGTGACCAGAGGCTCTGTTATCCCCACTTTTTAGGGATAACTAGGAGATCATGTCTCGAGGCCCACAGGTCCTAGACATGGAGTACCAAGAGCAGGATTGACCTGCGCATGGCCCTAGAGGGCCCACCTTTTCTTCATTCATCATCCTTGTCCTGTCAGCAGCAGCAGCATCCTCACCATCGACTTGATCCTGTATCATAAGAGGTTCTTGCTCCATGAGGTAATTGGTCCAGGTATCATGGTATGTGTCACTTTTAATCATTGAAACCTTTAAATATATGCATCGGATTCCTTTTATCTCTAACAACTACTTGGATCTTACATTAGCCCACTTGACCATGCTTGGGGAAATTGACAGGGTGCCCTAGCAAGCCTGTTCCCATAGGTCTTGGTTTGCCACTAGGGGAATTTATGAAAATCCATCATTCGTTCCCATCATAGCACCATTGTTTCATCTTATCTCCTGCTCATTTATACCATTCCCTTTGTCCGGGCATTGGGTTGACCTATTTGCAGGGTTGCACCTTATCTCATGGGAAGAATGGGCTAAAGGCCCAGAAGGTAAAAGCAGCTGGTAAAAGACAAAAGCCTAGAAATAAAACCTCGAGATGCTTCGCCCAGGGATCCCAGAGAAGGCACTAAAAAGCCTCTCAGCAAGAAACAAGAGGGACCCGGAAAATAACAAAACAAGACCTAGTCAGAGGATAGGGGGTCTCATCACGAGCCAGCCTATTAGGTCCATGGGTACCTAACAGTATGACATTGCCACCATCTGGTTACCACGCCAGGGTAGTGACCTTTGGTTGCATGGCCAAGGCAAAGGGGGTCTCATCACAAGCCAACCTTCTCATCTCTGTGAAAGTACTTGTGGGTAATGTTGTCAGCTCTGGTCACCATGCCAAGGCAGTGTCCCCTAGTTAGTTCTTGAACAAAAAAAGCAAATAAAAGAATAAAGGCAAGAATGGGCTTGGAAAAAATGCATCCATGACAGGTACAACTCGCCTTCTACAAAGGCACCCACAGATAACACTTATGCATCATTGGCCCTCACTACACCCACATGTTTGGACATCCCCTAGCCACATCACCTCACTTACATGGCTTGGATGAGATCTTTCTGGAAACTTTCATTTTCTTGTGGACACTAGCCCAATAGGACGCCTTGTCCTTTTCTCTAATCTTGTATTGCAGGTTTTTGTAACGTCTTTGACCTATTGACTGATGTATTAGGGGTTTTATGCATATATTTAATAATATTGATGATGAGATGTGATTGACATTGCTATGATCCCTGTGACTGATGAGCCCATGGAGGGCGTAGCTTTTGATGTGCAGGACCATGCCCGACGGACAAATACCATTTGGACCGGTACACATGGGGAGATGACCAGTTCAGACCTCCATGGGGCTGAAGAGCCACCAGATGGATGTTGAGACCCCATGTTGCTTTTGGAGGCAAACTGGGCAGTAGTGGCATGTTGGAGAGGCCCCTGGGGGTTAACGTTTTGCTCCTGGATGTTTCATTTGCCCTAGAAAGGGCTAGCGCCTCCCTTGAAGGGGCTTTTACTCTCTTTTATGCTTAATTAGGGTCTTTTACTTAGCATTTAATGTAAAAACAGTATGATTTTGACATTATGGCCTTGTCGGCCTTTTTATGACCTAAAAAGTAAAATTAGGTCATTGATACAGTATATATTGAGGATTTTGATCCTCATTTTATCATAACAACTTACTCACTCATAGTGAGGTCTGATTTTTAGCGCCATATTTGGGTTATTGGCTGATTTAAGGAAGACGCACTTGTTGAAGGAAGAGATTTTTGGCATTCTATGGTGTTTTTCTTGAAGGAAGGTGTTACAACTAGGGTTTGCATGATTATTTCTTGATGAATTGTAAGTATTTTTCTACAAAACTTCTTGAATGAATGGTTGTACTCTTATTTTCTTACATGTATTTATAATTTGTTGAATAAAAACCCTAGGTGACAAGTACACAAGTAGGTCCTTGTCTCATGTCCCCTGATAGAAAAGCTTTTAGCCATTGAAGAAGAAGAAGAGAGCCTAGCCATAGCTACACTCTTTTTTCTTCCTCCCTTTAGCTAGCCGTACCATTTTGACTTCAAGAGGAAGAGGACGTCCCAGGCCTAGGTCATCTACACCTAGGGCCGTTTCCTTTTAGGGTTTGATGAAAGAGCCTTGCCTTAGCAACACTCTCCCTCTTTAAGCCCTCTTGTCTTGATTTTGTATTTCATTCGAGCTAGTTCATTGCCGGGAAGGAGGAGAGAGCACAAGGCCTTGCTTTAGCAACACCGGAGTGAGCCTCTCTCCCCTAGGGTTATGATTTTGAAGCCCTGCTTTAGCAGCACTTCAAAACTTATCCCTCTAGTCCTTAAAGTCTCATCTCCTTCAACCCTTGCATCCTTCATTTATGACTCCATTAAACCCTAAGGCACTGATCTAAGTCCTCCAAAGTTGAAGTAAGAACTCGATCTAAACACTCTCAGGACTTTTCGATTGAAACCCTAACTACACTAACCCTAGCCTAGACTAACCTACTAACCCTAAGTTGCTGACGTCATCATTGAATATTTCATCTTTATTGCAGCAACGTTTTACTTTATGAGCAATTGAATGGTGGTTAAGGCATTAATTGAATAAAGTGTTGATTGGTTACATTGAATGCCACATTTGTTCCAGTATTTATTGGTGAAGTGACATTATTTTCATTGCTATATTGATAAACATTGACTTCATCATCATTTACTGCTAATTGCTTATATATATTTATCAGATAGTCTTATGAAGTACTAACCCATTGAAATATAGCTTGCATATATCTGTTTGCTGTTGTCTTGTTCTAGGCAGGTGTTCTTCATTGGGGATTTACTTTATTATTGGTTGTTTAGCCGAGACTTTCTGTTTGGGTGGTGACTTGTGAAGGGGGGAAAACCTTATCTTGGTCTTATTAGCCTTTTGCCTCTTCAAAACCACAGGTCACCAGGGACGTCTGCCCTGGGCCTAACCTCCCTAAAGAGAAAGAACCTCCCCATCGTGGTGACATTGGGTGGGATAGGTTCCTGTTACGCCAATTTGGCCTTCTAC
>JASDQU010687981.1:80152-111211 GCA_032191745.1 Picea mariana
AAGGGAGAGGGCGCACCACAGTTTTGGGCTCTTCTTTCTCTGGATTCTGATGCAAGTCTCGTGAGGAGCTTGCTATGTATACAGGTTCCATTGTATTGCATTACATGTTGTATCTCTTGCTTTAATCACATTATATAGACATATATCCCAAACTGGTTTTCCCCGGGGGGGGTTTATCCAGGGTCATGTTGACCAAAAATACCTGTGTCAAATTTATGCATGTGTAGAAGTGTAGAACAGCATTTTAAAGTTTCAAGATCTAGAGGTAGTGTTATGTGTTTTAAGTATTATTGCATGTGCTAACATTGTAACAAGAAAACACTTGCAAGGGCACCTTAAAAGAGCACTTAACCTATAAAACATTGAGCAGAAAGTACATGACAGTTTGCTGTCCTAAAACAGCAAAAGAAGACAGCCAAACAGTTGAAACTTAGAGCCATACTAAGGTCAAGGACAGACCTTAGATGGCAGCCTCCTAGGACCTCATAATTTTCAACACTTACCTCCCTGAATAGAAAGAACCTTCACATCGAGGTGACAGTGGGTGGGATTAGTTCAATTACGCCAGTTTGATCTCTTTTCATCCATGTTTTATCCTAACTACAAACTGTGCGATAACATTTTGGCGTCGTTGCCGAGGAAAACTAAGTCAAAACTTCCTCAAGACGACACTTTTCGGTAAGCCTTGCCTCTAGAGTCTTTGTCTTACAAGCTTACCTGGCGACTCCACTTAGGGTGTTTTCCCTTTTCCTTTGATAGTTTCGAGCAAATTATCTGGCGACTCCACGAATGACGACCCGTAGCGGGCATCCCTACTTACCTATTACTACTGTGGTTTCCACTACCCCTACAAACCCCGTTACTTCTGTAGGTTCTCCTAGATGGTCTCCCAAAAAACTCTTTAGTGCTTTTGACCTAACCAACATCCAAGGGGGATTACATGACCTACCAAAAGGGGTCGAATCATGGATACCAAGTTTCTCAGGAAGTGGAGTACCCTCTTGTTATTCACACTAGACCCAGTTTTGTGAAAATTTTGAGTTTCATCAAACCGGCCAAGAACACCCTGATATCTTTATGAGGCTTTTTGCAAGCTCTCTCATTGGGAAGGCCAAAACTTGGATTGAGTCTTACCCAAAAGGAGGTATAAAAACTCCTAAAGAACCTAAGAAAGCCTTTAGAATAAGGTGGTGCAATCAAGAAAATGCACAATCCTTATACTCTCAGAACATTGATGTCTGCAAGGGATCTTAAGACTTAGTCCTAAGTCATAATAACATTTTAGACCAACTAGGACACCTAATTCCACCATCTTCACCATCTAAAACGGGTTTGAGGAAAACAACGGAAGGTGTAGGCAGGGGACTGTCTCACAGCACACAGGATGTATCATTTCCGGGAAGTACTCAAACTTTAGGGCTGACCGTGAAAGCTAGGGTGGGCCTCGTTGCCTTACTATCTTGAGCATCCGGCAGTTATTTGGAAATAGGAGGAGGAGTAAGGTTTGACACTTAGTTAGGAGGGTAACTAAAATCTGAAAAATCTTTAAGCAACTCTTAACCATCTAGTCTCTTGTGCAATCCTCACATTGGTTACATCTTATGGTTGCATAGGCTTTAGTTGCAATCACATTTATCTTTCAATCTATTATGCAATCTTGTGGTTTGATTATCTAAGTGTTAGATCTTTTGAGTTTGGTTTGAGCATTTATTTTCCAAGTAGTTTATATCTTTCAATTTATGCTCTTTGTGGTGTGATTCAAGAAGAAGTTGCGCATCCCATTTGGAGGCATCATCTTTTTTAGTCTCAAGTGTTTTTATGGTTGCCATTGAAAAGTAGTCCAATTCTTATTGGGGCATGCTTGGCCTTATGTGAATGATCTTAACTTTGAATATCTTTTAATTCTCACACTTTGGCACTTGGTTAATCTTGTCTATTTGTATCTTGTGTATCTCTTGTATAATTGTTGTCATATCCTATATTCATTATTGTAAGTATTTGTAGCATTGTTGTGGAATAGTTGTAACTTTGTAATACTTGTAATCTTTTGTAATCAAACTCCATTAAACGTAGTTGACCCCTTGCCCAATCTCTAGGCACTAGTCTTAGTCGACTTAGGGAAAAGGCTTTGATTGACATTTTATTGATCCTGCATCTTGCATTTGTTGCCTTTGCATCATAGGTTAGTTTTCCCCTAAACCTTTAACAAATTAAAACCAACAACTAGAACATAAACGTTAAATCATATCTAGTAACTAGGGTCTACCCCCCTTGGCTTCCCTAGGAGTAAGCCTAGAAGGAAGAGGTTCCAGTCAAGGTGACAGTGGGGACTATGAACCTAGGCATTGTGCCTCCAAGGACACACTAAGTGAGTTGGACTTTGCTCACATTTGCAAGTGTGTATTAGGACAGCATCACCCCCTCCCAAACATGGAACATCTGTTACAAAGGGTTACAGGGGCAGGGATGATGTCCATGTTGGATGGATTCTCCGGATACAACCAAGTCTTGCTCAAAAGAGAAGACCAGCTTAAAATAACATTTACTACACCTTGGGGAACCTTTATGTACTTGAGAATGTCATTTGGTCTTATGAACGCTGGTTCTACCTTCTAGAGAGCAATGGACTTCGCCTTTAGGGATCTTATACAAAAAATCGTAGAGATTTACCAAGATGATCTCACAGTTGTATCAAAGGATAGAAAAGACCACCTTTCACACCTCAGGATTGTCTTCGAGCGATGTAGGAAGTATGGCATATCTCTGAATCCTAAGAAGTCTGTTTTTGGAATCGATGAAGGAAAACTTTTGGGTCACGCGGCTTCAAAACGGGGAGTCTCCATAGAACCTGAAAGGGTCCAATCGATAAAAGATGTTCGTCCCCCAATAAAAAAAAAGTCTTTACAATCCTTTTTCGGAAAGATCAACTTCATTCGAAGATTTGTCCCAAACTTTGTCAAAAGGATAAAACGCATGAGTGCTTTACTAAAAAAGGGCGTTGCCTTCAGGTGGGATGATAAAGCCATCAAATCTTTTGAAGATATAAAGGATGCCATCTCCCAAGCCCCAGTCTTGGTCAGCCCTGATTATTCACGAGATTTTATAATATTCTTGTTTGCCTCCCAAGATACCATAGCAGGCGTTTTGCTGCAAAAGGATGTGGATGATTATGAACATGTAATGATCCCAAGCCAAATTTTTCGCATGGAATCACTAACTACTACTGATTTGTTGATGTGCAGGTGTTATTGAGTTATCAAATGCAATTATAACAGATTCATCCAACACATGAAGATCATAACACATTCAAGATATAAAGCATAAACATAAATCTGACCTTTATTATAGAATCATGAATCAGATACAATAGAACAAGCAAATCTAGAATAATCTTCAGATGGCTCCAATGCAAGACAAGTATGAGCTGCTACAAAATGCTCCCGCTGATACAACAAACCTCCCAAAGGCTAAATAAGATATGAAGACCAATACATGCATAAATGAATGCCAATGTCCCTCAACTGGAAAGTGCCACGCTCCACTAGAAGGTTGAAACCCTCAACAAATCGGCCCAACTGAAGGAGGGCTCCAAACAAGTCCAAACTCGGCCAGATGATTGATCGGAATGATAGGATCACCCTCCTGAAGTCTCAAGCTCAACGTCCAAGGCAAACCCCTCCAAACTCCGAATCTTCTGCTGAAGCTGCGCCCTCCTGGATCGCTGAAACCCTTGGTGATTCGGCCCTGATGAGAAAAGCCTCCAAATGCCCTGAAACTCTCCCAGAATGTAGATTGGGCTAAGAGAACCCTATGGGTGAAGTTTCAGACCCAGATCTCAAGCGAATCTCTCTAGATCTGAGAAATACAAAATGGTGGGACGTCCTCCTTTCCTCCAAATCGTCCCAGTCTAAATCTAAATGTCTGATGGTGATAACTCTCCAGAAAAGCACTCAAAATGATGGTGGAGCACCTGCAAGTAAAACCCAACTAATGCAATGCCCAACGCTCCTCCTGATTGGCTAGATCGAACCCTTCTCTTCAAGATGGTGCGCCCTTGCTAAAACTCCTCAAAACAGTACGGCCCTGTTATCTTCAAAAGCACTAGGAAGAGATATGCTGAGAATAGAATGGTGTGGAGGAATCTTTCATCCCCAAGACCAAGCTGTGGAACAAGGTGAGTGGATATTTCACCACTGAGTTGCTCACAAGGGTTTGTACAGCAAAACCCCCAAACTGAATGCTCAAGAGCAATAACAAGCAATATGCCAAATCCAGAATGCCTAATAGGTGCACCCTTGCCTCTTACTTATACTTTTCCTTCTAATCCTCTGTTGAGTTAAGTTAACTCCCAGGGTTAACTTCTATTCTTCTGTTGAGTTATCTTTCCCTCCTTTTTATCCTTTCCCTTTCTCAAGTCAACTTAAAAAATATAACTTTAATCTAGTTGACCTCCCCCCTCAGTGTGAGACTATGACCTAGTGGGGGTACCGAGGCCACTAAGTCTCCTCATCACCTCCCTAAGAGGTGGGGGACATTACAGAACACCCCGTAGCTTTTATGAGTAAGGTCCTTATAGACTCAGAGTTAAATTATTCCATCACTGAGAAGCAATCATATGCCTTGGTGAAGTCCCTCAAGCACTTTGAAACTACATTGGCTACAATAAAATCAAGGCTTATGTCCCCTACCCGACAGTAAAGGACGTTTTATCACAGCAAGATTGTATGGGTACTAGGGGGAAGTGGGTCTCTAAAATCCAAGAGTATGACTTAGAGATACAACCCACTAAGATAATAAAGGGACAAGCTCTAGCCCAGATGCTAGCCAAAAGCAACCAAGAGGCCATATGGATGGGAGAGAGTGAACACATAAATGTAGTGGTCAGTGAATTAGAACATGACGAGTGGTATTCTCATATCATCTATTACCTCAAGAATTTATCATGCCCCGATCACCTAGTGGACTACAAAAGAAGGGCTTTGAGACTTAAGGCTACGAAATATTGTTTGACCGAAGATGGCCTTGGTTGGAAAAATGATGGGGTGCTCCTTAGATGCGTTAACCAGGAAGAAGCAAGGAAATTATTGAAGGAATTACACTCCGGTTTTTGTGGTGGACATTTCGCAACTCGTACTACTGCCCACAAGATCCTGAGGGCTGGATATTATTGGCCAACACTCTTTTCAGATATTCACTGATATGTCCGATCTTGCCAGCCCTGCCAGTACTTCTCTGGTAAACCAAAACTCCCAACACAACCTTTAAAATCCGTGGTAGTGGAAGCGCCTTTTCAGCAATGGGGTTTAGATTTCATTGGGGAGTTTAAGGATAATTCAAGCAATGGCTACCGGTGGATCTTAACAGCCACAGACTATTTTACTAGATGGGTAGAATCCATCCCCACAAAGAAAGCCACCGAGGAGGTAGTCATGATTTTCTTGGAAGAACGGATCATAACTAGGTTCGGTGTCCCTTCCAAAATTACTACAGACAATGCCAAGGCTTTTAGCTCACACGCACTAGTGGAATTTTGTTTCAAGTATGGCATTGTCCTATCCCATTCCTCCAACCACTATCCGCAAGGGAACGGATTAGCAGAGTCTAGCAATAAAAACCTTATGAGTATTATCAAAAAGGTCGTGGGGGAAAATAAGAAGTCTTGGGATAGAAAAATCAAGTACGCCTTATGGGCAGATCGAATAACAACAAAGACCTCGACAGGAAAGACTCCCTTTGAGCTAGTGTATGGACTAGAGGCAAAACTTCCTGTAAACCTCCAAATTCCCATCCTCCGTTTTGCTCAACAGTATACTATAGATAAGAAAGCAATCCAAGGATGAATTAACCAACTGATAGAATTACATGAATCTAGAAGAGACGCCCCTGGTCAGATGGGAAGAAACCAGGAGAAGATAAAAAACACTTTTGATCACAAAGCAAAGGAGAGAAACTTCACTGAAGGAGATCTCGTACTACTGTGGGATAAGAGAAAGGAGAAACCTGGTATGCACAAAAAGTTGGATAGTTTATGGACAGGTCCTTATAAAATCATCAGTCATGAAGGTACGAACTCTTTTAACCTGGGCACCATGGAGGGAGAAGCCCTAAGGCTGCCAATAAACGCTTTACACATCAAGAGTTACTATCCACCACCAGCATGACAGGTAAGTGCAGGTAAGTAGGTAGGCATTTGCATTCATTGTACTATACCATCTGCATTGCATGTTAAAATAGTTTGCTTTCACATTCACACTTATGAGCTTTATTTCAGTCTTATATATATATATATATATAGGGGTGGTATCACCACCCCAGTCGGTTACTAATAGTTGCTATTGAGATAAAGCAGGTAAATAGGTTATGCCAGAGATGTTGAGGTTCTCATGTGCTCTATGATGAGCACATGTCCCCGAGTTGGAGACAGATGTTATCCCCACTTTTAGGGATAACTAGGAGATTATGTCTCGAGACCCGTTGGTCCTAGACATGGAGTATTGAGAGCCAGATCGACTTAGGCATGGCCCTGGAGGGCCCATCTTTTCTCCCTTTCAGCGCCTCTACTTTGCCAGCAGCAGCAGCATCCATCACCATCGGCTTGGTCTTGTGTCAGAGATGGTTCTTGCTCCATGAGGTAATGAGTCTGGGTATCATGGTAAGTGTCACTCTGATCCTCAAAATCTTTGAATATGTGCATTTAATTCCTTTTATTTCTAACAAATTCTTGGATCTTATACTTGTCCACTTGACCATGTCTGGGGGGAATGATAGGATGCCCTAGCAAGCCTGTGCCCGTAGGTTTTGGTTTGCCACTAGGGGGATTTCTGAAAATCCATCGTCCACTCCTTTCATATTACCACTTTCTCATCCTGCTTCCCGCTCATCTACCCCATTTCATTTGTCCAGGCATTGGGTTGGCCAATCATTTGAGGGTTGCAACTTGCCTTGTGGGAAGAAGGGGCTAAAGGCCCAGAAGGTAAAAGCAAGCTGGCAAAAGATAAAAGCCTAAAAATAAAACCTCGAGATGCTTCACCCAGGGATCCCCGAGAAAGCAGTAAAATGCTTCTCAGCAAGAAACAAAGGGGACCCATAAAAATAATAAAACAAGACTTAGTCAAATGATAGGGGTCCTCATCACGAGCCAGCCTATTAGGTCCATGGGTACCTAGCAGTATGACACTACTAGCAACTGGTTACCATGCCAGGGTAGTGACTCTTGGTTGCATGGCCAAGAGAAAGGGGGTCTCATCACGAGCCAACCTTCTCATTTCTATGAAAGTACTTGTGGGTAACACTATCACCACTGGTCACCACGCCAAGGCAGTGTCCCCTGATTAACTTCTTGAAGAAAAAGAAATAAGAATAAAGAATACAAGGCATGAATGGGCTTGGAAACAATTGCATCCAAGACAGGTGCAGCTCACCTTCTACAAGGCACCCACAGGTAAAGCTTTGCATTCCCATGCTTTCACTGCACCCATTGTCAGGACATCCCTTATCCACATCACCCACTTACATGGCTTAAATGAAGTCTTTTCAGGGAACTTTCCTTTTCCAGTGGACACTAGCCCAATAGGACGCCCTGTCACGTTCCCCAAACTTGTATTGCAGGCTTGTATAATGTCTTTGAGCTTTTAACTGGGGTAATAGGGGTTTTGTGCACATGTTTAATAATATTGATGATGAGATGTGATTGACATTGCTATGATCCTTGTGACTTATGAGCCCATGGAGGGCATAGCTATTGATGTGCAGAATCATGCCCGATGGACAGGTACACATGGGGAGATGATCAATTCGGACCTCCATGGGGGTGAAGAGCCCACCAGATGGATGTTGAGACCCCAACAGGAGGCACAGACAGGAGAGAGGGGTTTGCACCAGAGAGAAGAAGGACTTCCTGCAGAGACACCCTGGCAGAGCTTGACCTAGGGGGGTTGTGCCCTTTTCAGTGGAACGTTGGCCTTGGAAGGCCTAGGACGTCATCCAGGAGGTCCATGACGTCATCCTTCTTCATGAGCATTTTGGCAGATGGACAGGGCAGTTTGGCACATGTGGCAGCTCGGAGAAGCCCAAGGAGGGCTAACGTTTTGCTTCAGGAGGCTGCATTTGCCCTCAAAGGGGCTAACGTCACCCTAGAAAGGGGATGACATCCTTCTATTGCTTGATTAGGGTTTTAATTTGAACATTTAATGTGAAACAGTATGATTTTAGTATTTTAGCCTTGTCGGCCTTTTTATGACCTAAAAAGTAAAATTAGGTCATTGTACTGTATAAATTAAGGGTTCTCACCTTCATTTTTTCATCATCTTTCACTCACTCATTAGCGAGGTTTGAAATTTGCGCTATCTTTGGAGTATTTGGCTGAAATTGTGAGGCGCACTTGTTGAAGGAAGTCTTTTCTTGGCATTTTTGGCATTTCTCTCATTAGCGAGGTCTGAAATTTGCGCTATCTTTGGAGTATTTGGCTGAAATTGTGAGGCGCACTTGTTGAAGGAAGTCTTTTCTTGGCATTTTTGGCATTTCTCTTGGTGGAAGGTATTACAACTAGGGTTTGCTATATGATTTCTTGGTTAAATGTAAGTGAATTTCTACAAAACTTCTTAATTGAATGGTTGTAGTATTGTTTTTCTTGCATTTATGGTTAAAATTTGTTGAATTAAACCATAGGTGACAAGCACACATTGAAGGTCCTTGTCTCATGTCCCTACCAGGATTTTAAGCCATTTTATTTGTTGAAGTGAGATAGAGTCTTGCCTTAGCAACACTCTACTCTTTCTTTCCAACCCTTGTTGAAGAGGATTGAGCCTTGCCATAGCAACACTCCATCCATCTTCTTCCATGCTAGTCGTTTTTCTTATTTGTTGAGCTGAGAAGGAGAAAACGCATCAAGGCCTAGTTCCCCTACACCTTGGTGAGCTGATTTTCCCTAGGGTTTGCCTAGTAAAGCCTTGCCATAGCAACACGTTACTTGCAAACCTTCTTGTCTTAGTTTTATGCAATCTTTTGAGTTAGCCATTTGACCATTGAGTTAAGGAAGGAGGAGAGAGCACTGAGGCCTAGTTCCCCTACACCAAAGTGAGCCTCTCTCCCCTAGGGTTTCATCCTTGAGCCCTTTCCATAGCAACACCTCAAGATTTAACCTTCTTGTCCTTAGTCTTACTATTATCACTTGATCCTTCAGCTCTTGCATCCTCCTTTTGACTCCATATGCCCTAGGAACACACTGATCTAAGCCCTAATGTGATCTCAAAACAACTTCTAATACTTTGAACAAACCCTAACTTTACTAACCCTAGCCTAAGACTAATCTTCTAACCCTATTTGTTGTTGTCATCGTCTGCTATAAACACCTTTGTGCAGTTATCGTTTTACTTTCAAAGCAATTGAATGGTTGGTTAAAGCATTATCTAATGAAGTGTTAATTTGTTACATTGAATGCCAAGTTTCTTTAGCATTTATTGAAGAAGTGATATTGTAATTACTGCTCAATTGCTTATTATCAGAAAGGTCATTGATCATATGAAGTACTAACCAGCAAGCAAGCTTACATATGCATTGTTTTATTGTTGCTTTGTCTCGGGCAGTTGATCTTATTGGTTATTACTTCCGATTATCTTTATTGGCTATAAGCCGGACTTTCTAATCAGGGGGTGACTTGTGAGGGGGATTACTATCACTTAGTCTTGCTAAACTTTTGCCTTCTCAAAACCCCAGGTCATCGGGGACGTCTCCCCTGGGCCTTACCTCCCTGAATAGAAAGAACCTTCCCATCGAGGTGACATTGGGTGGGATTGGTTCAGTTACGCCAATTTGATCTCTTTTCATCCATCTTTTATCCTAACTACAAACTGTGCGATAACAGATTGATAGGCATGGAGAGGGCTCAATCTAGTAGACCCCAACATAAGCCAAATGATAAATAACCAAAGAGACCTCCTCCTCAAGATCAAAGGCCACAAAATCCTTTTGAGTCCACTAACTTGGTTGATCACCAAGCTATCCCATATTGTAGACCTTGCGGGCAATTTCATGAGGAATCAACTGTGATGTCTCGTTCCCAAGAGTAGGCCAGCAGGGAGTGAATTAGTAATCTATTTGTTCCCGTAGACTATAGTTAGGCACAAACAGGAAACACGAGGAGAAATAAGGGTGATTTGGTGGCTAAACGATGAATTAAGCCAAAAAGCATCGGAAAAGTCACTTAAGACTAAGTCAACAGAGAAATAGAATGAAAAGGTGTTAAGGGGGTCTTAATTAATTAATTACTCACCTTAGGAGGAAAAGCGCCTAGCTTAAGTGATGTCAATGGTGAATTAGATTGGGAAGAGTATAAAGGGATGAACTCGACCTAATTCCTGATTAGGTTATGATTTGATGTTGAGATAGTTCCAGAGGAGGAGGAGATTGACCCCCTTGTTGTTTTGTGGATTTCCGGAGGAAACCACTACCTTTGAACAGTTTCGGTGTTGAGAGACACACCCTAGCCTATCGAAGATACCATCCAAGTGTTTCATCGTGCTATTCAAGAGATCCAGTAGAGTGATTGCGCAGCTCAGCCAGTGAGGGCGCCAGGGTTAAAGAGAGGGTTTGTGTGGCCACACGAGACAAAGTAGTATCTTACAAATTCCTTCTGACCCAGTTGAGAGCTAGCCAGGGCGCATATATTGAGCCACCAGTCATCAATTTCTGACAGTGGAATCTCCCAAAGCGCAGCAAAGAGCCAGTTAGGGCACAGCTCTTGAGGAAGCACATTTGGGGTTCCAGGGGGTATTCCGGAGCAGATCTGAGGAAACCCTTCCGACCCATTACAGAGGAGGCCATGACGATCGCTTCGAGTCATACATCGTCAGATTCTGCTGGTGGAATCACTAGGGCGCACTCCCACAGACCAGGAGGTGCGCAAACTCCCAGGGGGTGACATCTGGAGCTTCGGAGGTCGGATCTTCAGTCCGACAGTTACCAAGATGATTCTAGAGGCCAGGGCGCTCCTCTTGGGACAATTTCCAGTCCATTCCAATAAGTATTGCCATGAGGGAGAGTTTTCCAGTATCTGCAGCAGTTGTCGTGCGCTTCTGGAACCGCGTTTTGTCGATCTATCTGTGCATGCACAGAACAGCCTTCATCTTCTGGTCACGGGTATTTCTTGTTAGTTGTTTGTATTCCAGTGACGATCCATGAGATCTAACTGATGACTAGTATATCTACTTCCAGCATATTATTGCATTTCCTGCTTTTTCCTCATAATATATATCAGTGAACGGTGTTGTCCTTTCTTTCGCATGCATCATATATATACTACAAAAACACTAAATGAATGAAACACACGTGCGAAAATCACCAAGCATGTTCACACATTAACTCAAACGCATCCAGAAACCCCCATAGTATCAGATCTCAATGATAAAACAGTAGTTCAGCAGTAGATATCCAGATCAACTAGATCAGGGATATTTCAGTGGTATCAGAGCCTTCTTCCTGCCAACCTGTGAAGAAGTGCTTCTTATGACCCCATGATTCCGGGAACATGTGAAGAATACCCAGAGGGTCGAGGACATATTGGGGACGAGTACATTCAGTACCTCAGAGGTCATAGCAGAGATAGGAGAGATAGAAACCGAAGGGATTACACTCCCTTCCACACTCAGTTAGATACAGAGCGAAAGATAGAGGATAGACAGTGTTAGCACTGGAAGTCACTCCTGGATTGCTTGCAGGAGTAGAGCCCAACGCCTTCAACGCCTTCAACGGCCTTCAACGCCTGACCTTGGCCTTACCTTCCTATCGGAGTTTCGGCACTTGCGATGTCACGATTCACAGTTCCTCCAGACTCGCGAATCTCCGGTCCCTGATGCGCTCCTTCACGAGCTGGTCCTTCCAGCTCAGCTCCCGCTCATATGACCTACTCCCGTGACCACAACCTTATCCCGTCGGGGCTACAGGGTTCGCGAGTTCGAGATGCACGGACTCCTTACTTCCGGGATCTCCGATATCCCGATAGTCGATGTGGGATGCCACCTGTCCGCCTCGTCGACCCTTCTGGGGACCACCTTCGTCTTCATCGGGAAATCGCATATCGCGATTCTGCAATACAAAACTCTCACTCCTTGTTCTCCGAAACCTCGATCTGCGACATGCCAACAGGCTAGACACCCGTCCCAATGAGATCAGACGGCCCAAATTATCTCGTCAGTGTTGTGGGCCCTGCTTTATCATGTTGTGCGCGCTGGCGCCTTTCCTCGGGCATGTTCCTCTGCGACCGGGTGCCAAGACCGTGGGCCCAACCTCAAAGGCTCTCGCAACTCGCAATCTCGCGAGTTGGAGGGTAGAGCCTTTGTGCTCCCCTTTCACGAAGTCCCGAGACTAGATGGTCAGCAAAGGTTGACCTTCTCCGGGCACCTTTCGTAACTCGGAGTTTCGCGCAACCAAAGGGATATGGTTCGCCCTTCAAACTCATGAACCCCAAACTCGCGAAATAACTGTTGCGCTTGTACCAATCGCGATCAACGACCCTCGTAACCTCGCGAGTGCCTCCCGAAGGATTCTGACCGTTGTTCTCCTTCAAACTTTAAGCGCTATTCTTGACACGGCTCGGCTATTCTGCAATTACCCATCAATCGTTGTTCGGCTCTGTCGCTGAATTCTTTCAGCTGAAGCATGAAGTGCCCGCTCGCTTGATTTTAAGTCAAAAAGGACTTCCTTTTATGCGTTGCTCTTGGGCGCTCCTTGAGCAACCTGCAAACCTGTGTACCCTTGTGCCCCGACACCACAAATATAGCTAACATTTGGCTCCATGGGGGATAGAGTCATCCCTGTGATGCTCTAAAAACACTTTTGCAGAATCAGTGCCTTGTTGTTGGGCTATGGAGTCAAGCTCAAAACCTCCCACTGCTGAAAATACAAGCCGAAAAATAAAAGCAACAAAGAACAGAAAAGACAATATTTACAAAAGATAGGAGCCATGGATGGCTCAGACAAAATATTTTTTAAGAAAATGCCCATTCACTGGGCCGCCGAACACTTCTTCACCCTCCAAATCCTGCAACCGATATGTGTTGTTTGAGAATACTTCAAGGATCTTGAAAGGCCCAAACCAGAGGGCATCAAACTTACTGTGCTTGCCCCTGTCCTGCCTGGGTGCATCCCATTTGAGCACCAGGTCACCCTGCTCAAATTCTTTCTTTCTGCCCCTCCTGTCAAAAACCTGCTTCACCTTCTGTTGATGATCGTAGGCCTTGTTCATGACCTGCTCTCTAACCTGCTGTATTTCCACCATCTGGTGAATCCTTCTAACCATATGGTCAGACTCTCCGTCAATGTCCTGGAGGAATTTCGCCACAGATAAAGCGAGCTGAGTGGGGAAAACAGCCTCTGTCCCATAAACAAGCTGAAAGGGCGATATGCCTAGAGACTTCTTTGTTGTCACTCGATCAGCCCATAACGCAAATTTGAGCTTCGAATCCCAGGCCCTTTTATTGTCTTCTAGTAATTTCTTAATGATCTTGATCAGACTTTTATTGGAAGACTCCGTCAATCCATTCCCCTGAGGATAGTAGGGAGTAGAGTGAATCAGTGAAATCTCAAACTGTTCACAGAACTTGACCAGAGGCTCAGACCTGAAGGGGGCGGCGTTGTCAGTGACAATCTTGCTAGGGCAGCCAAATCTGGCTATGATGTCCTCCAAGAAGCTGATAATTGCTTTGTGAGAAGTGCTTCTGGTGGGGACAGCCTCTATCCATTTGGTGAAATAATCTGTCGCAGTGAGGATCCATCCGTGCTGGGCACTCGAGGGAGGATGAATTTCTCCAATGCAGTCCAATCCCCACTGCTGAAAGGGCGCTGAAACTACTACAGGCTTTAATGGCAAAGACTTGAGCTGCTGCTTTCCTGAGAACTTCTGGCATTTGATGCAAGCTCTAATTTCTCTGCAGACATCAGGGAATAAAGTGGGCCAGTAATACCTAGCTCGGAGGATCTTATGGGCTGTGGTCTTCCAAAAATGATGCCCCCCCACAAAAGCCACTGTGAAAATCAAATGTAACTTGCTGGGCTTCTTGTGGGTCCAGGCACCTTAAAAATACCCCTAAAGGGTCCTTCCAGTACAAGATTTGGTCGATGAGGCAATACCTGACCGCCTTGAGCTTTAGAGCTCTTGCCTTGCTTCTCTCCATTCCATCAGGAGGCCTCAATTCTTGCAGAAAGTACAAGATATCCTTGTACCAGGGGCATGCTGCTAATGATAAGGTGGTCTGAGAATTCTTGCCGGATGATTCGACTTGTGGGCTTTCTGAACAGACGTTGATGAAACTAATCCCCAAAGACTTGCAATTTGACTCGACTAGCAGTTTGGCTAAACCCTGCCCCTTTATCAACTTGGTGGGCTTAATCTCCAAATCAAATTCTAGGATCTTGGCGATCCATTTACCCCTTCTTCCGTCTATGTCAGGCTGTAAAAGAATATCCTTCACAGAGGCCGAAGGAACATACGCAGTGATCTTTGAGTGCAAGACATAGACTCTGAAAGCCTTCAGAGCTTTCACTAAGGCATAGGCCTGCTTTTCCATGATCTCGTATCGGAGCTCTGCATCTCTCAATGCCTTGCTGAAGAAGGCGATGGGCTGCTCACGCCCTTCCTCGTTTTTTTGCAATAAGACTGTTGCCACCGTATCAAAAGAAGCGAAGGAGAAAATTAGGAACTCTTTGGAATAGTTCGGACTGATAAGCACAGGTGCCTCAGTCAATGCCTTTTTAATCTAGTCAAAAGAGGCCCTGGGCTCGGCGGTCCATTTCACTTCGTTTCCCTTCCTGAGCATGGTTGTGATATGTTTCACTAATTCAGCAAAATTTGAAACAAACCTCCTCAGAAAATTTATCTTCCCCAAAAAGGCTTGAACTTCCTTTTTAGATTTGGGAAGTGATAGGGTTTGAATTGCTTCTACCCTGCTAGGATCAATTCTTACCCCCTCTGCAGATACTATGTGGCCTAACAACTTCCCTTCCTTCATAGCAAACAAAGATTTCTTGGGGTTCAGGGATAGGCCGAACCTTTGACACTTCAGGAAAACTTTCTTCAAGTGGCAGCAGTGCTCCTTGTCTGTCCTGGAGAAGACCGTGATGTCATCTAGATAGATTACCACGAACTGGTCTTTCTCCCCGATGAAGGCTATGTCCATGGCTCGTTGAAATGTTGCTCCTGCATTCATCAGTCCGAAAGGCATTTTGGCATACATGAATGTGCCCCAAGGAGTGGTGAAGGTCGTTTTCTCTCTGTCCTCAGGCATGACTGATATCTGATTGTAGCCAGAGAAACCATCAATCATGGATATTCTAGATGCACCAGTGACCCTCTGCAATATATGTTCCATGTTGGGCAGGGGATAATTGTCCTTCCTGGAGCTCCTATTCAGGTTCCTGAAATCAACACAAAGTCTGATTTCGCCGCTTTTCTTCCTTACCGGGACCAAATTGGCCACCCACTCGGAATATCTCAAGGGGACAATGATTTGGGCATCTAGCAGCTTCTTCACTTCTTTCTCCATGACAAGTAGCAACATGGGATTTATCTGCCTCAGCTTCTGCTTGAATGGCTTAACCTCTTCTTTCAGTGGGATCTTGTGTTCTATGACTGATGTGTCATACGTCTTGAGATCTTCGTAGGTCCATGCAAACACATCAGTAAACTCTCTCAGCAACTCGGTGTATTCCACCCTTTGCTCCTTGGTCAAACTCAGCTGTGTCAGTATCATCACCTGAAATTCTCCCCTTTACTGCCACATCATTCCCATCAAACAATCTCTCTAATGGGACCAGTCCTCTCGGAATGTGATTGCTAGGCAACTGAATAATGTCACGTTTTGCTATTTTACTCAGCAACTCACCCCCATCCGACCTTTCTTCAGAGACAGAATCTTGATCGATATGCAGCTCTAAAAACTCCTCGATAGTCTCCAAGAATTTCTTGATCTCAAGATCGTCCTCAAACACCTTCCAATGCTTAACATTATCAGGTATGGAGGGCCTGTATTTTACTTCTACATCATCCCTCAGTTTAGGGGGCAAGGGTACTATAAAATTACTTGCTGATGCAGCCAAGGAATCTGCCGCTGTGTTCTTCTCTCTTGGGATGAAAGAAATGTTAAAAGCTGAGAAGACACTGTCAACAAGATCCCACACCTCATTTCTGTAGCTTCTAAGTCGGGGATGCTTAGCCTGATAAACGTTTCTGATCTGCTGAACCACCAACTCTGCATCTCCAAATGCCGCTACCTCCTGAATTCCCATTTCCTTTGCGGCTCTTAATCCCAGGATAAGAGCTTCATACTCTGCCACATTGTTGGTAGCTTCGAATTCTAATTTGTATGACAGAGATATGGCCTCCTGAGCAGGTGACACAAAAACCACTCCAGCTCCAGCAACTTCTCTGGAGGAGGCTCCATCAAAGAACATTTTCCAGATTGGGGTGATGGAGAGAGGAGCTTCAGGGGTAACAGTGGGCTGCTTTCTGAGTTTGAGAGGAGGCTCAGGGGTATGGGTGAGCTATAGTAAACTGGAGCCTAAATCAGTGTCCAAGACAAAGATGGGATGATTGGTGGGGTTGGCCTCATCACTAATTATGTAGGCCAGTTGGGCTTCCCTGTATAGTCTTCTATGCTCTCCTCCAAATACTGGGATAGTGGCATATGTTAGGTCCATCTGCAAAGTTCCTCCTAGTCTTTTTATCCAAGATCTTGACAATAGCATACCGAACTTGGGGGGGACATCAGCTACTACGATATCCATGACCACACTCTTCATGGGCAGTTGAAACAAAGTCACTACCAGGTCTTTAATAACTCCAAGGCACTGAACTCTCCTAGAGTCAAAAGAATAGAGGTCATGATAGGCTCGGGTGACTTCTAGCCCTAGTTCTTCCATGACAGTTTTGGGCATGAGGTTGTGAGAGGCCCCTGAATCCATCAAACAATTGTGCAGCACTTTATCATGTATGTTCAGGGATGTGTAGAAGGGAGGGGATGAATCGTCTCTATCTTCTACCATGGGACCTAGGACAACTGCTGGCTTTTCATCTTGGAGGTTTATGGAATCTGTGGGAAGGCATGAGGCTTCAGACTGTAAAAGCTCAGAGAAGCGTTTTTTAAATTCTCCATGCTTGATTAGCTCAGTGAGGGGCACAAGGATTCTGATCTTTTGAATCTCATGCTCAAAATTGAAAGAAGATGTAAGCTTTGGAATCTCTCTTATTTCAGGGGCATGATTGTGGACAATGGGAGAGAGAGGTTGAGCCTTCTTACCTCTGCGATTGTCCGCTACTTCAGCAGCAGGTTTCTCTGTTCTAGTGGACTGCTCGGGAATATCAGGTGCTGTTCACATGTGATTGGCTTATGTTTCATAGTTTAATATCTTGTATAATCCTTTCATGTGATGATGATCTAATGGTTTAAATCATCATGCTATAACTTGGATATTTCTTTACATGTTGATGATGAGTTAATGGTATAACCTTGTGTACTAATTCCTTCACAGTTTGCTTTGTTAATTGTAACTCGATTACATTCTGCAAGTGCTCGCATTTCACCTTTTATATTCAGTATCACTTGTTGGATGACTCATTTGTGATGGTGTAATATTGTTCAGCACTTCATTTACATTCTGCTATGTTAATGGTAATTTGATTACACTCAGCAAGCAACGATCGAACACACATTTTGCTCACGGCCTTCGTTAAAAAAGATAAAATTCAAAGGCCTAAAACTTGTTAAAAATAAACCCAACACACCTAAAGACCCACCCGAGGGTCCTAATAACCTTTAGTAACATTTTAGGGGTTTTGACAACTGTTTCTGCCATCTAAAACGGGCGAGAGGGCCAGTCTTTGGGGGAAGTGGCGGGGGACCGTCCCGTGATTCCGTTGGGGGGATCCCTTCTCTGACTACCTCTAGCTATGGTGAAGTGACGGGCTGACCTTGGAAGCTAGGCTGGGGGTAAAAGCCCAGTATCTTGAGCACCGGGCAGTTATTTGGCAGAATAAGGGAGTTGAGACACACACATAGTTAGGGGGTGGGGAAACTAAAATTCTTAACAAAGAACACTTAGTTGCATAGACCACAGGTGATGTTTTGGGGAAATTAGATGTATGCATAGGCGAACACACTTGTGGATTACTTCATTGTTCTATCTATTCGCTGCAGCTATATTGTTCTGTCTTCCTGCTTACATGAGCAACTAGTTCATTTCTTGAATATCTGATAACTTGCTTATCTTTGTGGTGTGGACAAAGCAAGTGGTGAGTATCCCACTTGGGGAGGCACTGCTTGTTTTGATCTTGGATACTTGTGTACATCTTGTTTATATCTTGTATATCTGGTTGTGTTGATGTATCTGTGTATGTAAATTGTTCATATTTGTATTTAATATAAAAATGCTGTAAACATTTGTAAGTACTTAGAATTCTTTTGTGATTCTTTGCAGCTTGTGGTCTGGGGTGATTAATCTGATTTACTTGTTTTACTTTGCTGAACTTAACCACCCTCAAGCCTTAGTCGACCCCATTTGCCCAATAGTAGGCACTAGTCCTCAGCAGACTTAGGAAAAGGGTTTGACTATCATATAGATTAGACTTGCATTTCTGCATTGTTGCTTGATCATTATAGGCCAGTTTTCCCCCTTCAGCCTGTAATCAATTAAAACTAACTCCTAGAACCTTTAAACTTAAAATTAACTTAGAAATTAGGGATTACCCCCCTTGGCTTCCCTAGGAGTAAGCCTAGATGGAAGAAGTTCCAGTCAAGGTGACAGTGTGGGCTGGAACTTAGACATTGTGTCTCCGAGGGCACACTAAGTGAGCAGGACTTAGCTCACGTCTGCAAGTGTGCATTAGGACGGCAACAGTTGGCAGGCACAGAGCTAGCAACGAGTACCAACTACCACCCACAGACAGATGGACAGACAGAGATTGTCAACAAATGGGTGGAGGGGTATCTGAGGAACTATGTAAGAGGGCAGCAGCGCACATGGGTGAAATGGTTGCACATGGGTGCGTATTGCTACAACACGACTTACCATATGTCTATCAGAATGTCACCATTTAGAGCATTGTATGGATACGATGCACCCTCTTTTGTGGAGACTGTGTTTTGGGATAGCAGGGTCCCGAGGGCCAAAGACTAGGTGGAGGAGAGCCAGAGGATTCTGCGGGCAATGAAGGAAAACTTGTAGGCAGCTCAGAACCAACAGAAGATCTATGCAGACAGGCAGAGGGTAGAGCGCAGTTTCGAGGTAGGGAACTTGGTTTTTCTACGGTTACAGCCATACAAACAGTCCTCCTTGAAGAGGAGCGGAGCAGAGAAGCTGAAGACGAAATTTTATGGGCCATAAAGAGTCATCAAGAGGGTAGGCGAGGTGGCATACGAGCTAGAGCTACCAGAGGGTAGAAAGATTCATAACATCTTTCACGTTTCTTGCCTTAAAAAGGCAGTCGAACAGTAGGTCAACATTTCCGAGGAGTTGCCACCCTTGGATGAGGAGGGTCAGTTGGAGTTAGTGCTGAAAGAGGTACTCGAGCAGAGAGAGCGCATGTTGAGGAGCAAGGTCATCAAGGAGTGCTTGGTTAGATGGAGGGGACTTCCAGTGGACGATGCCACATGGGAGGGAGAGCATATTTTGCAGTACCCATGATTGATGTTGCTTGAGAAAAATAAATCTCGGGAAGGGAGGACTGTGATGTCCCGTTCCCAAGAGTAGGCCAGCAGGGAGTGACATAGTAGTCTATTTGTTCCCATAGACTATAGTCAAGCACAAACATGGAACAAGAGGAGAAATAAGGGTGATTTGGTGGCTAAACGATGAATTAAGCCAAAAAGCATAGGAAAAGTCACTTAAGCCTGAGTCAACAGAGAAATAGAATGAAAAGGTGTTAAGGGGGGACTTAATTAATTAATTACTCACCTTAGGAGGAAAAATGTCTAGCTTAATTGATGTCAATGGTGAATTAGATCAGGAAGAGTATAAAGGAAGGAATTCGACCTAATTCCTGATTAGGTTACGATTTGATGTTGAGATAGTTCCAAAGGAGGAGGAGATCGACCCCCTTCTTGTTTTGTGGATTTCTGGAGGAAACCACCACCATTGATCGGTTTTGGTGTTGAGAGACACACCCTAGCCTATCGAAGATACCATCCAGGTGTTTCACCGTGCTATTCAGGAGATCTAGTACAATGATTGTGTAGCTCAGCCAGTGAGGGCGCAAGGGTTAGAGAGAGGGTTTGTGTGGCCGCACGAGACAGAGGAGTATCTTACAGATTCCTTCCGACCCAGTTGAGAGCTAGCCAGGGCGCATCTTTTTAGCCACCAATCATCAGTTTTTGACGGTGGAATCTCCTAGAGCGCAGCAAACAGCCAATTAGGCCGCAGCTCTTGAGGAAGCACATTTGGGGTTCCGAGGGGTATTCCGGAGCAGATCCGAGGAAACCCTTCCGACCCATTATAGAGGAGGCCAAGATGATCGTTTCGAGTCATACATCGTCAAATTTCGTCGGTGGGATCACTAGGGCGCACTCCCACAGCCCAGGAGGTGCGCAAACCCCCAAGGACTGACATCCGGAGCTTCAAAGGTCAGATCTTCAGTACGACAGTTACCAAGATCAGTCTAGAGGCTAGGCACTCCTTTTGTAACAGTTTCCAATCCATTCTGACGAGTATCGCCATCAGGGCGAGTTTTCCAGTATCTACAGCAGTTGTCGTGAGCTTCCGGAACTGCGTTTTGTCGATCTATCCGTGCATGCACAGATCATCCTTCATCTTCTGGTCACGGGTATTTCTTGTTAGTTGTTTGTATTCTAGTGACAATCCATGAGATCTAACTGATGACTAGTATATCTACTTCCGGCATATTATTGTATTTCCTGCTTTTTCCTCATAATATATATCAGTGAGTTGTGTTGTCCTTTCTTTTGCATGCATCATATATATACTGCTAACACACTAAATGAATGAAACACACATGCAAAAATCACCAAGCATGTTCACACATTAACTCAAACGCATCCAGAAACACCCAGAGTATCAGATCTCAGTGATAAAACAGTAGTTCAGTAGTAGACATCCAGATCAGTTGGATCAGGGATATTTTATCAACTTGCCATGTCTTTCTTCAAGTTTGTAGTGAAGTGGGACCTTATAGATCAGAAAATGAACAAGTAAATATGTTTGGTCATGAATATAATGTTGGCATGGATGAATGGATGGATTTGATGGAGCATAGTAAGGATGTAAATTGCATGAATAATGTGGTGGATAAGGCAACAAAAAAAATTGGTCCTAAGCTTACTCCCCAACAAGTGTCAAAAATGGCTAGGTATAGAGGCATTACTTATCAAAGGAATGGAACCGGAAATCAAGAGAAAACTCAAGCAAGTGTTCCTAGAATGCCTCCTCCCCCTCCTAGAACAATTGTTCATACAATTTCAGAATTAAATATTGACTTAGGAGGGTGGCTCAATAATGCAAAAATGTTGGTTCCTGTAGCAGAAATTATGAAGATTCCATCTCAGAGGGAGAAACTACTCAAAGCCATAGAAGATCCTCCTCAGAACAGTGTTGACAGGCCACCGCCAAATTGCCAATAGCTTACCAGGAGGCACCTGTAATTTTGCAAAATATGGATAGGGGGAATGAAAAGAATCGACCATTTTATCTTTCTCTACTCATGAATGATTATATTCTTCACAATTGCATGCTTGACTCTGGAGCAAGCTCAAATGTTATGACTAAGAAAGTAATGGAACAATTGAACTTAAGAATCTCAAGTCCTTATCATAACATCTGTGCCATGGATAGCAAAACGATTAAGGTGCATGGTTTGATTAAGGGTTTACAAGTACACTTGACTGCTTTCCCCGACATCATGATAGAAATGGATATAGTAGTGATTGATTTGCCAGATGCTTGGGGTATGTTACTTTCAAGAAAAACAACTGCAAATTTGGGCAGCAACATACAAATGGACTTAACGTATGCCACCATTCCTACTCCTGATGGTTCTATGTTTGAACTAAATATAGAATTGGAAAGAAAGTACCATGTTGAAGATCCTAAGAAACCCATAAACGAAATTGTGTATCATGAGTTAGAGATGGGATGTTATGAGATTGAGTCAAATTCTCTAGCATTTGCTAAAAAGGAACTTAAGGATGGATTCCCTAATGTTTGTAGTGTTTGGGACACCATGGATTCTTTTGATGGTCTTTTTCTTGAAGAAGATTCAAATAAAATGGATAATGATAGGACTCCTTCAGAATTAGAAACAAAGTTGGATTTGTCAGTTGGAAATGTGTCATCAACATCAACTCACCAGTTATCAAAAGAATCGGTCAGATGTCATGAAGAATTAGATAGGATTTTTGGGCCACTTCCTGCTTATGTCTTAGATATTGGGGATATTTGTTTTGACGAAGATGATCTCTTCGACGAACAGGACATGCTTAAAAAGAGAGAAATGAAAGGAAGAAAAAGTGAAGCAAATTTGGTAGAAGATCATACGGATGATAAAAAGGTTAATAATGATGATAATGTTGAACAGATCATCCCTGTGGAAGAGTATGCCAAGGCTTTCAAAGAAGAATTGAAATCAACTAGCTCTAAATCCTTTCGCTTGGCACCCATACAACTTCATCAAAATTGTTTTGAGGAGGATTATATCAAACGGCCGAAAACTAGAAAAAGGGGTTCACATGAGAACATCAGAAAACAGGATAAAGTGTATGTTGACCGCCCATTTAGCACCGGTGGTCAACTCATGTGCCATGAAGAGATGCATCATAAGATGCCCATGTTGTTGAAGACTTTTGGTTCTACAGGGCAGTGTTTGGCCCTAGCACTTATTTTTGTAATTGGAATTTCCGCACCCCTGCGTGGGTTAATAATGTAATAGGTCTGCATGAGTCATGTCTAGGTCAGTTACCTTGGGATCGGTTCACTGGAAGAGTTCCTTTCACCGGGGGTTTTTAATCCTCAGGTCATCAGTTGGGCTTTTCAGCCTTACTGATTTCCCTTGAGTTTTTCCCTCACACTTTGCATATGTCCTCCAAAGTGGTGAACGGCGTTCTAGTGGGCTTATGTTTTGGTAACTATATAGGGAATTCATTGTAAATGACGATGCAAGACATCATAGAAAGTTTCGCGGAATTCCGTCAAGTCTAGATTAGTTTTTTTTAATTAATTAATTTTTAATTAAATTTCCCTAAGTTTGGAGGTTTATTTAATTAATTAATTGTTTTTGAGCAATAATTGTAAAAACTGGCTCCTTGGACTTTTGATAGGGGTATTTGTGCTCAAAAGAAATGGAATAGCACCCCCTATATCCATGGACCAAGTTTCAGCTCAGTCAGACAACTTTAGCCATGGGTTAGTCCACCCAGAGTGTCAGTCAGTCTAAAACAACAATTTTAATTGCTAAAGTCCAAACATGGAAAAAATGTAAAATTTGTAATAATGAATTTAAGGATGTGAAATGGTGGAATAAAGGTTAGAGAGAGCCTCCCTAAGCATAACATAACCCTCCCAACCTTTTCCAACCTATTCTATCCCCTTACCCACCTTCTACACTCAAAAACCACGCCCCCTAGGGGGATTGACGTTTTTCCTTGGTGGAGGTTGTTGTGACTTATTTGGGGCCCCCTCTCATGAGTTATGACTCCCTTTAACCCCCACATCACCTCCTAGGGTGATCCCACTCCTTTTTTCTCATTAATCCCCCTCCATTCCTTCATTTTCACCCTTTGTTTGCCCCCTCCAAGAGGAGTTACGCTCCCCCTCTTCTAGAAACTCCACAAATGATTTTTTTTTAAATTATTTGAGACCTCTCACCTTCCTTGGCATCAATCCCAAGGCCTCCCACACCTCTTTGCTTGATCCCAACACCTCCTACATTTTTCTACAGCCTAGATCCATTGTGCAAACCCTAGGAGGTGTGCCCTAGCCTAAAGATCTACTCTATTGCTTGGTGGTGGACACTTGGCTTGGATCCAAGAGAGGTAGGTTTGCCTCTCCAAGTATAAATGGATCTATTTTCTCTCTCCCAACTCACCATATCTTGAGCTATTGTTATGCTACTTGATTTTCCTCTCTCTCTCTCTAGTCATTTCATTCCATTTCATTGTCATTCTATGCTCTGGGGTTTTGGAGTATTCCTCTCCAAGACCATCTTCTTTGGTAATACAATTTTGGAAGCTTTGGAGGACAACAAGAAGGGTAAAGCTTATGCTTATTGTTCTTATGCATGGGAGGTAACATTGTTTTAGTAATGTTTCTAATTTCTTGCAACACTAGATCTTAGGTAAAGTGTTATCTAACTAGGCTTAGTAGAGCGTATGCCTATTGGTCTATATATCTTGATGTTTGGGTTAAATAAAAGTGTCGTTTAATTTCATTACATCAACATATTATCTTTTGTATGCTTGTGATTTGAAAGGATATTGCAGGTTCATCTCTAAAGTTTCATTGGGAACTCCTTCTAGAAGGAAAGGGTCACTTGAAGCTTTTACAAACTCCAACTCTCTAGATCTATTGCCTTTCTCTTTATATTGCTGTACATCCATGTCACTTTCAGCTAGCATATCATTGTTTGGATAGGTCAAAAATCATATAAAATCAATATCTTGTATTGTGGAAAGTTCTTGCCCCAAAATGGCAAGGGTTTCCTTAACTTTTATTGGTTGTGTGTAGCCATCCTAGCAAGCAAAGCTTGTTGTTTTTACAGGTATATCAGATCTGGTTGAAGGCTCTTGGCTGCCCCAAAGAGACACACACAACACTTCAAGACCCCTTGGGGGAATTTGGTAGCTATTTCTAACCCCCTCTTGTCATTTTCTAGCCTAGAAGTGCACTTCTTCATTTTTTTTTGCTTGTTTGTTAAAGCTCATAGTGTAAGAGGGGAAGTGGTACGGCCTCCCCTCTTCTATGAGCCTTTGGGTAGGTAGGATGTAGGCTAGATCTAGCATTTTTCCATTTTTTTGAGTTTGCTTCTAGCTTGGCCACAAGGTTTAGAAGGTTTGGACGCACCTTCTCAACCTTGACGTGGGGTTTGCTTGATAGTTTGTAGATTAGATTGTAGCTTAGCTTACTTTCCTTCTTCATCTTTCATGGTTTGCCCTAATAACTAAAATCTTAAAGAACACTTAATCTAACTAAGCCAAGATAACTTAATAACCTACCTAGTTGGGAGAGGAACACTCCAAAGAGGTAAGGATAAGTGCTAATGCTTTACTTTTGATGTGATGTGATGTGATCTAATGTTTAATATGTTCTTAATGCTTATGATATAAATCTATCTCATTACCTTAAAGCCTATTGGGCAACACACTTAAAATACATCCAACTAGATCTTGCTTAGTTTCAAGCTTGTTATTTCTTACTTATGCACATGATCTAATCTTAATGCTTTATATCTCTTAAGTGCTTAGCAAGTAATTGGTTCACTGGTTTATTGTTGATATCTATTGGTAGCCACTTACTTGGGCTTGGAATTTGTTGAATGGTTAAGTAGGCAAACACATATAAATTTTCTTCATCTCTTAAGGCAAGTTGTTCTTGCCATAGATCTCTTACTTCTTAGCAAGCTATTGATGTGCATGATATAATCTTTATTTCTTTCAGCCATCTCTCTTTTATTTGCTTTATATGTGTTGATTCATTCAATGGTTTAAGCTTAAGCAACACACTCATTGAGCAAATAACAGTTTCAGCCATATCATTAATTTGCACTTAAAAGGTACTTTAAAACCTTCTAAACACTCTTTTAATCACCTAAAAGTCTACCTAATTGTTATATATACTTAATAGACTACTTTAGGGTACCTTAGACCACCATCTTCACCATCTAAAATGGGTTTGAGAAAAACAACGGAAGGTAGTGGCAGGGAACTGTCTCATGGCGCACCAGGTGTGTGTCCTCTCCGAGAAGTACTCTTACTGTCAGGGCTGACTGGTTCTGCTAGGGTTGGTCTCGTTGCCATACTATCTTGAGCGTCCAGCAGTTATTTGGCAACAGGAGGAGGAGGCTTTGGTGAAAGCTAATAAAACTTGTTAAATCTTAAGAAAAGCCTAACTATTAAACCCTTGACCAAATCTAATAGAATACTTGGGGGGCTTAATAATTAAGAGTGTAGATTGTCTCCAATACTCTTCATAATAGTTGTGTTTAATTATCTTAAACTTTGGAATCTGTTGATGAAGTAATGTGTTGATGACAATCTCGTGTAAATGGTGATGTGATTTGATGCTTTAACTCTTTTATATCCTGCACACATTGAAGATAAACTTGGTTAGCTTGTTGTTGTAATCTATCATTCTTTAAATTGTAAATCTTGTAAGTAATTGTATATGGTATTCTTTTATTGAATTATTCTTTTGTAAAACTGTAAGTAACTTGTAATCTTTGTAAAGAAACATCCTTTAACATAGTTGACCCCTTACCCAATTTCTAGGCACTACTCTTAGTTGACCTAGGGAAAAGGCTTGTTTTTCATGCTAACCCTTTGCATCTTGCATGGTAGCCTTAGCATCTTAGGATTAGAATCCCCTCTAACCTTAACAAACTAAAATTAACTCCTAGAACCTAACTCTAACACATCTAGTAACTAAGGTCTACCCCCTTTGGCTTCCCTAGGAGTAAGCCTAGACGCAAGAGGTTTCGGTCAAAGTGACAGCGTGGGCTGTGAACCTCGGCATTATGCCTCCAAGGACACACTAAGTGAGCTGGACTTAGCTCACGTTTGCAAGTGTGTATAAGGACGGCAACATCTTTGGTGCCATTGCCGAGGATAAGTCATTTATCCTTGATCTTAACGACTTAATTTTTTTTTTTTTAAGAACTAATAATTCTTTGAGCTTGCATTGGTTAGCTTTGTGTGATTCTTTTCCAAGTGGCGACTCCATTAAACAAATCTATCAAGTATACTGCAAGGAGAAATCCTTGTTGGCTGCTTGAAATTCTTGGGGAAGAAGCACTCATTGATATCCAATTCTTGTTCCAAACTTAATAAATTAACTTTTGCTTCCTTCTTGTTTTTTTTGCTTTCTTTGATGCTCTTGTTTGTTTGAAATAAACTTGGTCATCTAGCGACTCCACTTTTTAATAATCTGACGAGGTATTTTGCAAGAAGGAATTCCCGACTTGCTTTGCTTCATCCTTGAACTTGGAAGGGTTTGTGGGTGAAGCTAGCTTGTCCTTCTTCTTGTTGGATCCTTGGTAATCTTGGGTCCCAGTCCTTTTCTTTAGACCTTTGTTTAAATGTTTAGTTAGAAATGGATTGGTTTCATCGTCCTCTTGATTTTTCAGGAATTGTTGGTTACCCTCATGATATATCTAAAGATGTTATTGATAACGTTCCTGACTATAATAATCATGATGATGCTAGTACTCACATCACGGCCTTCACGCGATGTATCGATGAATGGTGTGATCCACCTATTTATGAGGACGTTCTAATGAAAATGTTTGCCGTAACCCTTGATATAGAGAAACCTTTTAATTGGTTTCATGATTTGCCTGATGGGAGATTCAAGACAATACAGGACTTGTTGCATGCCTTTTTGGAAAGGTTTGGGCATGATCGGAGTAAAGTTTACGATGAATTGGTTGATGATTTTATGGAAACATGGAAGAGGAAAAATCCTCTAGCTTTTAAAACAATCAATTCAGACATAGAGGTTGATTCTCCACCTGATCCCATTGAGGAATTTAAAGAAATAATTCAGAACGTGCAACTTTCCCAGGATGCACAATGTGAAGCCATGAATGAACAATTCGTGGCCTTAGAAGATCAATTGGAGGTCATAGAAGATGATTTTACAGAAGCTTATATTGAATATCCGGACCCCCTTGAACTTGAGCTTGGCATAGAAAAAGATGAGGAAGTTCATGGGGAAATTCTGGATGAATCCATGGATGAGACAGTCATTTATTTTGAGGAGGTAAAGGAACTTGAGTTGGAAAATGTTGAATATCTAGATGATTCAAGTCCCCACCCTCCTCTCGTGGAACCGATCATTTTGAAGGGTAACTTTGAAAATCTTGAAGAAAACAATATGATGGTTCCTGTGGTATGTTCTTTTTCAACCTCTCAACCAGAAGATGAGTTAATGCAGAATTATGTGGAAATGGAAAGCAACTTCAGTTTAACAATGTCATATCATTATGAGTATTGGTTGGCCTCCCACCTTGATAGTCATGAGCAGCAAAGTATTCAGAGTTTACACGGCTTGTCATATTCCAGTGTTTGGTTGAAAGGAAGAAGGAGCATGGTACTTGGTTGGTTCTTCCTCACAAAATGTTCCAAGTTGATAAAACTTGGGAAGGGGTCTTCTGTGAGTCATCCTGGACTAGGATGCTTCAGACACGTGTGGCATCATTTCACCCATTGCATGGGTGGTTGTAACGTATCTCTAACCCTTCCTTGTATTTTTAATTCTGTATTATTTGATTCATTATATCAATATGTACTTAGAAAAAAAAAAATCGGTATCATAGATTTCATTTGTTGTAAAATTATAATGTTGTACTTTAGTTATTTCATTTTGTAAATGTTGTATAGCATTCATTGATTTAATTGTGTATAAATGTATTCTAATGTTGAGTATTGGTGTGCACTACGGTGAGCACTCTGTTTTGTAGGTGTTGGATTCTCGTATGCTCTTCGTCTCGAAGTGAGAAGATCGAACACACATCCCCATGTGGAGCCAAATGTTGATCGCCCATTTAGCACCGGTGATAAACTCATGTGCCATGAAGAGATGCGTCATCAGATGCCCATGTTGTCGAAGACTTTTGGTTCTACAGGGCAGTGTTTGGCCCCAACACTTATTTTTGTAATTGGAATTTCCGCACCCCTGCGTGGGTTAATAATGTAATAGGTCTGCATGAGTCATGTCTAGGTCAGTTACCTTGGGATCGGTTCACTGGGAGAGTTCCTTTCACCGGGGCTTTTTTATCCTCATGTCATCAATTGGGCTTTTCAGCCTTACTGATTTCCCTTGAGTTTTTCCCTCACACTTTGCATATGTCCTCCAAAGTGGTGAACGGCATTCTAGCGGGCTTATGTTTTGGTAACTATATAGGGAATTCATTGTAAATGACCATGCAAGACATCATAGAAAGTTTCGCAGAATTCCGTCCAGTCTAAATTAGTTTTTTTTTAATTAATTAATTTTTAATTAAATTTCCCTAAGTTGGGAGGTTTAACTATTTAATTAATTAATTGTTTTTGAGCAATAATTGTAAAAACTGGCTCCTTGGACTTTTGATAGGGGTATTTGTGTTCAAAAGAAATGGAATAGCACCCCCTACATCCATGGACCAAGTTTCAGCTCAGTCGGACAACTTCAGCCATGGGTTAGTCCACCCGGAGTGTCAGTCAATCTAAAACAGCAATTTTAATTGCTAAAGTCCAAACATGGCAAAAATGTAAAAATTGTAATAATGAGTTTAAGGATGTGAAATGGTGGAATAAAAGTTAGAGAGAACCTCCCTAAGCATAACATAACCCTCCCAACCTTTTCCAACCTATTCTAACCCCTTACCCACCTTCTACACTCAAAACTCACGCCCCCCTAGGGGGATTGACGTTTTTCCTTGGTGGAGGTTGTTGTGACTTATTTGGGGCCCCCTCTCATGATTTATGACTCCCTTTAACCCCCACATCACCTCCTAGGGTGATCCCACTCCTTTTTTCTCATTAATCCCCCTCCATTCCTTCATTTTCACCTTTTTTTGCCCCCTCCAAGAGGAGTTACGCCCCCCCTCTTCTAGAAACTCCACAAATGATTTTTTTTAAATTTATTTGAGACCTCTCACCTTCCTTAGCATCAATCCCAAGGCCTCCCACACCTCTTTGCTTGATCCCAACACCTCCTACATTTTTCTACACCCTAGATCCATTGTGCAAACCCTAGGAGGTGCGCCCTAGCCTAGAGATCTACTCTATTGCTTGGTGGTGGACACTTGGCTTGGATCCAAGAGAGGTAGGTTTGCCTCTCCAAGTATAAATGGATCTCTTTTCCCTCTCCCAACTCACCATATCTTGAGCTATTGTTATGCTACTTGATTTTCCTCTCTCTCTCTCTAGTCAGTTCATTCCATTTCATTGTCATTCTATGCTCTAGGGTTTTGGAGTATTCCTCTCCAAGACCATCTTCTTTGGTAATATAATTTTGGAAGCTTTGGAGGACAACAAGAAGGGTAAAGCTTATGCTTATTGTTCTTATGCATGGAAGGTAACATTGTTTTAGTATTGTTTCTAATTTCTTGCAACACTAGATCTTAGGTAAAGTGTTATCTAAGTAGGCTTAGTAGAGCGTATGCCTATTGGTCTATATATCTTGATGTTTGCGTTAAATAGAAGTGTCGTTTAATTTCATTACATCAACATATTATCTTTTGTATGCTTTTGATTTGAAAGGATATTGCAAGTTCATCTCTAAAGTTTCAATGGGAACTCCTTCTAGAAGGGAAGGGTCACTTGAAGCTTTTACAAACTCCATCTCTCTAGACCTATTGACTTTCTCTTTATATTGTTGTACATCCATGTCATTTTCAGCTAGCATATCATTGTTTGGATAGGTCAAAAATCATATAAAATCTATATCTTGTATTGTGGAAAATTCTTGCCCCAAAAGGGCAAGGGTTTCCTTAACTTTTATTGGTTGTGTAGCCATCCTAGCAAGCAAAGCTTGCTGTTTTTACAGGTATATCAGATCTGGTTGAAGGCTCTTGGCTGCCCCAAAGAGACACACACAACACTTCAAGACCCCTTGGGGGAATTTGGTAGCTATTTCTAACCCCCTCTTGTCATTTTCTAGCCTAGAAGTGCACTTCTTTTTTTTTGCTTGTTTGTTAAAGCTCATAGTGTAAGAGGGGAAGTGGTACAGCCTCTCCTCTTCTATGAGCCTGTTGACCGCCTATTCAGCACAGGGGTCAACTCATTATCATGAAGATTATTCTATGTCAGAGACAGAGATGGTTCTACTGGGTGTTTTATACACCAGCACTTAAATTTTTGTAAACGGGAT
>JASDQU010687982.1:5120-31229 GCA_032191745.1 Picea mariana
ATTAATGAACAAACATGTATTCCAACACAAAATGAATGTAGCTTCTCTCCCCACTGTTTTGCAACATTTGTAGGAACCAAATGGACTGTTTTGCAACATTAGTAGGAACCAAATTTCTGGGTGCATCATCCACAACTAATGACAAGTCGAGACCCCTTGACAATAGTAATCCAAATGGAGCATCGATCATCAAGTTTTTTGTGACTCCTTGCATCATTCAAACAAATCATATTAGTACTTCAGAAGGAGAAACATTGTGCTATATTTATTTTTGATAAAACTAAGCCATGGGTAAAATCAACATGAGAAATAAGCCAATGGTAAGTATGGTAATGGGATGCACTTTCTGAAATGATGGTATTAAATATTAGGTGGGATATCAAATGGGTTGTACCACTATCTAAGAGGGATAGAAAATCAAGATGGGATATCAATCCTTGCATCAACGCACTAAAAACACACATACAATAAAGGTTTATTTTAAATATGAATATATTTATATTAAAAATTCATGTATATCTTGTAAAGAAACACACCCACAACTGGTAACCCATGGTGCTCCATTCATCCACTAATGGACACCTTAAACACTTTTGTTATGTTAATCACCTTAAACACCCCTTTTAATGATGAATGTACATCTTTTGTTATGCAAGGAAGTTAATCCTTCAAACCACAACCTTTCATATATTGCGACGAATAAGAATATTCAGATCATATGAAATCTTGTCCCCTACAATACCATCTATGATTAAAATTCCATTAATTCTATCCATTTCCAATAGGTATACACCTAAAAAATTTGATATGATATAATTTTAGATTGTTTTAAGATATTTCAAATTTGTCAAATTTTTTACTTAAAACATTGTTTTGAATATTTTTTATCATACATCCCAAGTAGTTTTTAAAATTAAGAATGTAAACTTTTTTATTATTCTTAATTTGAATGGAGTAGTTTTGGACCGAGTAAACTTATTTTCCACCAAAAGATTACGGATGATTTTAAGGATGGAAATTTATTTTAAAATGTTGAAACCTTGGTGAATCTTACTAATACTTTATGCCAACTATAAATGTTTGGTGATATTATTGTAAAAATATTCAAATTTCTAAGGATTTTATATAGTTTGTATAAAATTTTAGCGATTTTTAAGGTAAAATATTTTTATCCTATAGAATTTGGGTGAATCGTTTTTTGAATAGCAAATATGTTTTGGGAAAAACCATGGAAAATTAGCCCATGAGCGAAATCTATCCCCTAAAATCATCCCTGCACAATATCTAGTCCTGGTCACTCACACATCAACCGAAGGAAATAATAGATGTGATTCTTTACAAACTTCAACTCTTCTTGACATAAACTCAAATCACCAGAAAACAATTTGTGTGGATGATGGAACCGAAGCTAAGATTTCGAAGTCATTGAATTTCTTTATTTTCAGTAGGCATTGGATTGTGATTCCATGTTAATAACATGTGTTTCCTCTTAAGAGGTCACTAGTTCAAATTTAGAAGGGTGGGATAGGGTATGTACACCTTTTAGTGATCAAGTTGTTTGGTGAAGCACCTCTCTTGTCCCACAAATAAGGGTATCTCATAAACCAATTTGGTATTTGGCTTGACCATAATCTTAAAATTAAATTATTATTATTATTATTATTATTATTATTATAATAATATACTCTTGTGGACAACTAATCTTTCTAATTTATTCTGCAACATCATGCATGTATCTGTTGTAAACCACCTTAACACACTACCATCTATATAACCACACCTTAACACATTGCCATCAATGTATCCACCCCATTGCATAAAACTACAAATACACCGTAGGATATGACGATATATACTGGATCCATAGAGAATGTTGTGTAGCAAGGGATTATTTCAAACGATAGAAAAAATATATATTAATGAGTAATGATAAATTTATAATTTGAAGAGGCTAAATGGTTAAAAATATGTATTTTCTCCTTGGAAGTTACAGGTTCAAATCCATAAGAAGGTAGGGTATGTATACCTCCACTAGAGTATGTATACCTCCACTGAATGCATGGGATCCCTTGTCTGACAAACATGGAAATATTATAAACCAATTTGATGTCTAAATTAACCATGACCTTAAAACCAGATTATTATTTATTTTTGTTAAGTTATTTAATTAAGATTAATATATTTGGAGAGGACACGCATCTTTGAATATGTATGTCTATAAGATGTCATGGTAATATATTTTCCTATGTCGACTGATAATAGCCTTTGTACCATGTGGGAGGATTTCATAATTTCTTGGTTTTTTAATATTCACTTTATATTTTTATTTTCATATAGTAAGCTCACCCAATAAGTACAAAGACCGCATGGGAGGATTTAATCATTTCTCGGTTTTTTGATATTCACTTTAGATTTTTATTTTCAAGGTTTGTCTTACCCAATAAGTACAACAACCATGTGGGAGGATCCAATTTTTTAATATTCATTTTATATTTTTATTTTCATAGAGTCAGTTCACCCAATAAGTAATTTGTACTATGAAATTAATACTTGTATTTCACATGATATTTATTTATATTTTATGGATTGTTTGTTTTTTTGAAGCGTTAGTTATAAATTAGCATAGACCCATCTTAAATGTGTTCCAACAATATAAACCTGGTGGGATTTATTATTTCATTTCCACCATTGTTAGTATTTAGGATCTAAATATAAGACACAAGAAGTTTTAGTAAGTCATCGATGATGCCATGTAGGAAAAAATAATGTTCAATCTCAGTGACCCATCCTATGGGGTTAGAGCCATGAAATTTATTTAGATCCACTTTAGGGAGTCGATACCACATCTAAGTCATAGGGCCATGAACAAATTCGTGAGAGTTAGGCACCATGGAATTAGATGATTCAACTCCCTCTAGTTGGGATTATTAGTCTTGGTATTGATGACCCTTGAATTGGTTATACATTGCCATGAGTTGGGACAACTAGTCTCGGATTGAGTCTAGTTTGGTGAAATTTGCATTAACAAAAGAAAAGTTTTTCTCAATAGAGGATTGGGTGTGGTCTATTTTTTGTTGCAAATCATCCCACAAAGTTTCCAAGGTGGAGACTCAATTGTTGAGCTCATTTTTTCTAGTAGCCATAGGTATGGGGGTTCACAAGAAAAAGGTTCTCAAAGAGTGGTACCAAGGTGATCAGTGCTACTTTATGGGTCTTTTGATATAGTTTCCTGGTAATGGGGAAAATGGGCACACCAAAAAAGGCTTACTAGAGAATGTTACCATGACAATCAAAACAACATAGATTCTATTGAGATAGGTCCCAAATAAGGGTGTGGTGAGGACCCATATATATTTTTAAATTCCTATGGAGTTCTACTCCCACCTCAATAATATCATCCTGAAAAAGTTTTCAAATTCTCAATATTATAGTTTATGTACGAATTTTGTGGACTAGTAGCAATAATCAAGGCTTCTAGTGACTGAACTGTATGCATAAATTTTCAAGATAGCCATTTTTGTATGAGTTGCCTGGATCGATAAAAAGGAGAAAGGTTTCATGGGTCCCAAGGAAAAGGGAGTGACAAGTGCTATAAATATCTGATATACATGTAGGATCCAACAATAGTACTCCACCTAATTTCTCAGGGCTCTATCTCAAGAGGCTCGGTTGTACCCTTACTTGTACTACTCGATTACCTAGGTACTAGAGAGTAATATTAAAAAGTGTTATTCTTATTGCCACTATAGTATCAAGATGATTGATCAAAGTATCTATAGCTAGTTTCAAGAAACCTAGTGGACTTCTAATATACCCAAGGGTATGTGGAAGTGAAATTCTATATATAGGTGTTATCTAATGCAATACTACTCAAAAGGGTACCGACAAGGGTTACGTGGGTTTCCAACTAGGTGAAACCTCTTGCATTTCCTATGTTTATGCTTCCCTTGAAACACTTTTACTTGTCGAATGACAAATTGCTATGTTATTTATAGACAATAGAATAGGTATCTAGCCTTGAAAAAAATCTCTAAAATCATGTGCTCGAGAAAGTGCGTTGATACCACTTGTGGTGTTCTATATTAGTAAATTGAAATATGCATTTCATAAATAATAGATTTTACCTACATTTACTATAGAAAATATAGATTGGAATCACAAAACCAAATAGACAAATATAGTAACAAAAACATTTATATGTTTATTGATGGAGTCAATGTTCACTCACCCCTTCATTGCAGAAAAATCTAGTTGAGAATAGATCCAATTATGATAAACTTCACAAGACATTTCATTACATTGCTTCTACTTCTTTATATAGTGCCATCTACCTCCTAGGAGCATTCTAGAGAAAAAAAATTCTAGTAGGCATAACCTTCTAGTAAGCCTTCTTACATTTATTGATTTCACGCTACTCCATGTAGCTTATTTACTAGATATGACCTTCATAAATAAAAATACATAGAAAAATATATATCTACATAGGGGGTTAGGGAGGTTAGGACCCAAACATTAGATTAGGGGTGGTTGTATTGTACATATATTAAGTGTAATAGAAAGCTTGTGGTTGAATGGACCATGCTTTGTTTGTAGCTAGTTGGTGATTAATTCCTAGAAAGATAAGTACTTATGATTTATTATGATTATGTTGAATTAATTTTGTTTCAATTATTAATTAAATTAGTTTCCAGTTTGTTTAATTATGTTGCATGCTTAATATTTCATATGTAACTATGAATGATTTAATTGTGTGTGCATCATTATGCATTGTGATGTTTGCATGTATTAATTCATTAACAATGTGATAGTGAGGAAATGTGGTATCCGAGCTATAGAATATTTATTTTAGCCCAATTAGATGGATGGGTACATTACATAATGGTATTAGAGAAATATGTTGATGGAAATTGTGGTTTTAAGGAGTACCCGATAGTATTAATAGAGGATATAGGTTAATGGGTATGTTTATAAGTTTTCCTTGCTAAGAATGCCCATAAGAATCTAGTGTGAACATATGATCCTTCGACTTGGATAAATGAGGTAGGTAATGTTTGTGAAGAATTTTGATCCCACTAGAACCTCTTGGGCCAAGGTGAAGTTGTGAACAATGCACTTATAGCTAGGAGTATCTTGGAAAGATAGTGAGTGGATTTATATTAGTTTTCTATGTTTCAGTAAAGAAAACCAATGCATAATTTCTTCTCACATTGTTTAAGGAGCTTTGTGAGAATAAGAAAGAGCGACCACAATTCCACATGGTGATTGAAATAATAGTCATAAAAATTGAGTTTTGTCATCATAAGGTAGGGGATGGGGGGCATGCCATGGTTTATGCCAACTTGGAGGGGGAATTTATTAATCTAAACACTCCCACTTTGCATGACAATCTGTTTTCCTCATTTATTTGTTTGAATCATTTTGTCCCTATTATACTTTAGGTTATTGTCCCCCCAAAAACAATTCCCATTTTAGACTACTACTTAGAGGACGTTGGTGCATTGTTGTTTCTCTTTAAGTCCAATATTAGCTAGCTACATCTAGGTATCTCAAGATTCAAATTTTATTAATTCCTAGTCTTTATAGTTATTTGAGTTATTTGTATATTTGTTAATTATGCTAATGGATTTTAAACTCTTAAATGATCATTCTACTAGTTAATATTAAAGTATTGTATCACTTGTTAGTATAGATTGATTGTAGCTTTGTTGGTTAATATATATTTCTTATATTTTTTCTAGTTATAATTGTATCTCATAGTTAAATAAACTACATTGCACATTATATATTTTATGATTTTTATTCTTTTTTGGGGCATTACATATGGTATCAAATCTTTGGCTCTAACCCTTAAGGAATATGACCCTTTCCAAGTATGAAACCACTAGAAGTATAGATCTCAAAATAGTTATAATCTATAAATATAGAAAATATAGAAAAAAAATAGGTAAATACAATTAGAATAAAATCTATGAAAAAATAAATGGGTTGAAACATGTCCATTTTTATTGAATATAAGAAAACATGAAGAGCTTCTTGTAATCTAGTTACAATTTTGAAGGGACTGCCAAAATCCTATGAATATGATGCCTTATTAGAAGACAATTTATGTAAATTTGAAAGAAAAACATGTTTTTAATGGCTATGACCTTTGTGGTTGGACTACTACATCTTGCGATTGGACAATTGCATTGTTATCCCTTAGGGAAGAATCATGAATTTCATAACCCATGAAATAAATAAGGAGTACTACACATGTAAGAGTAAACAATATTTTTATCTAAGTAACAAACAAGGAAAATAACTCTTGAAAGGAACTATATTTGTAGTAGAAGAAATAATATTTGAAACATAAACTTAACAATAGAGAAAAACATGACCATCTGAACTCAAACAAAAATTCACAAGCTCCACCATATTACAATGGATAGATTCCTTTATTAGAACCTCTAATTTGATTTGGCTTTGGGTAATTCAATATGTGGTAGAAGCACATCAAGCAAAGTTGTAGGCTTGTTCATATACAACACCAAAAGTGTAGGAGAAGCACGACTATAGGGTGGATTCAACATAAGACATCATACTCCTAATGTCTAATAATGATTACAACTTAAAATGATAGTTGTATATCTTATGGAAAATCTATGGATTCTTAAAAAATCGAATATAGATACACTTCCAAATTTGTGAAGTTGGATAAATTGTCCATGCAAGCTTAACAAAATGAAATATGGACAAATATTGTTTCGTCTTCCATATTCCATGCCTATTGATATTCCATTTCAAAAGATAATCTTTTTGGATTACAAGCTCGTTGAGGTTCCATTCCAGCAAACAAATTGTTTTGTGTGTGTAACATTATGATAAATGTACAAGCGAGGCTTAGAGAAGATATATCAACCCAAGAGACAATTTTAAAACTATTTTGGAAAATCAACTTATAATCAATGTTGTTCATAAGGATACAAAGGTAGTGCTATGAGGATGTGTTATATTATTATTTAATTATCTGTATGTCTACTTGGATGTTATATCTGTGAAAGTCCATGTGTAAGAAATCTAAATTTTGCAACAATTTTATGAAACCTAAAAGTCCACAAAATATAATAATCACGTGTAGGAGTAAAGCTACGAGTCTACAAAGTGCTACTCATTTAATTTAGTTGTAGTGTAATTCATAGACAAGAAACATTATATTAATGGGTATCAAAGTGGCTCATGGTCCTTAAGTAAATATCTAGAATAAACATTTTCAATAAACTTGATTGATGGTTCAATTATAAATCAATATAAGACATAGGGAATGAAATCAAACAAAGTTGTAGTGACTAGATAGATAAAGTTCAAAGGCATAATTTGCTATGTTCCAAATAAAAAAAATGTTTGGATAAACTAAAAGTACACACCATGCATACAATGTGAGTATGAAGTAGAACTCCAATAAACATAAGAGAGATACATTACATAATAAATTCTTAAATAATATGAGAACTTACTTTAAATACCCAAATATAATCATAAATCACAATTCACATGTTCCATAATGACTACATGATCTCTATATATACATATTTACACATTATACATGTGGCCCCTTTAATATTAGGCCAAACCTATTCCATGTACATTTATATATTACATGTACATTTAACCCCATATATGCCCCCCTTGGGTTCATATCATAGTAACCCCCCTCAAAAATATTTGTCCTCAAAGATTTGCAGTTAAAGACTTTACATGTGATGAAATCAAGTAATACAATTTTCTTATGTTCCTACTTTCTTCTTTCCATTGATGATGATCCATTCATTTAAAATCAATTATTTTTGGTCTTAGTATTTGATGGCTAGTTGTTGAATAATTTTATTTTCTTTGATTCTATGTGTTTTTGTTTTAACTTCTCTATTTTTTAGTAGTTGTAGGTCTCTGATAACATCTTGTCGAAGAGTGGTTTTGTGATACCCTATTCCATGAATATTGACAAGTATTTCATATTCTTTCTTGATAATGTCGATATCTATATTATTGTCTTCCTTGAAATATTTCATGGTAACGAGGGTGTCAATATGGTCTCACATTTGATGGTTTTTCTTCTGCTTGCACACCCATTTCATATGTCTCCTTTTCAGAGACAATGGAATTCTCTATCTTCTATGCTTGGTAGTTGATTACTCTAGCCTTAGAGATATTACCATTATACTTAGGATGTACATCCTCTAGATTTAGTTTAACTTCTTCTAGTATCTTATGGTGACCATATTGGATCTTGTCTTTCTTCTCCCTTTGAACCTGCAATGTGATCCCATATATCAAATTCTTACATTCTTCTTCAATTCTAGATTGGATTTATGATTTTACCACATTAGTATTTAGGGATTCCTCAAACTTCTTGCAAATTTCTTCTTCAAGTTTTTTGATATTGTCCTTTCAATTTTTCTGGTAATATCTTCATACCTATTCTTTGATTCAGATAATTATAATTGTCTTTTCACCTTCTTAACATTATTAATAAGTTATTGATTATGCTCACATAACTTGTTTATTTCTTCCTCTTTACTTTTCAATTCTTCCTTTGAATCATCATTTTCCCACTTTTCTTTGCTACTCTTTTATTTCTTTAATTTCTTAACCTCCTTATGAGTGGTTAATTAAGGGATTGCATCTTGGTGAACTCATGATATTTCCTAAAAATAGATTTTCTTAGTTGTTCATTATCCTTCTATAATTTAGAAGCTTTTAATTTAGCTTGAATTAACTCATCTTGAACTTTATGCATTGCTTCCATTTTTTAGTATTTGATAAATTTGTTTGAGAACAATTATTCAAAAACTTCCCATGTGATGTTTTATATAGTATCTTTATCGATACTCATCCACCACCCCCAACCTTCAACACAAAAATGAGTACTTTCCAAAAGAGGACTAATAACAACTTTCTTTGCCATCCTCAACCTTTCCATGGGATTGATTTCATCTTTATGTTCATCTCCATAAAAAATATGATTTTCCATTAATTATTAATTGAGGTCTAGCCTAAGCCTTCAATTTACAACTTCAATATAGTAAGAATAATTATTTTATACCCGTTTTTCCAATACAATAGTTTTTATTTCCAATGGTTTTTTAATCATCTCAATTGGAAATCCCAATCAAAATTTATTATAGTTTTAAGTTAGCATACCTTTTAAAACATTGATTTAGAGTCTGTCCTTCTATCCAACCTTCCTTTTGATGTATATATGAGAATTTTCCCTTCTAAGTCTGCACTTTTTGCATGTAGTATTCTAATATGTCTTCTCAGAAATTCCATAGGTCTAGCCAAAATTTGACATGCTAAGTGAAATTTATGGTAACTTCCCCAAACCTTGTTAGTTCTTGGAACTTTCTATATAGTGAACTTGTATGGAATTCCATGTGTCCACTATTTAATATCTGATCATGAATTTTTTTACTAAAATACTATTTCTTGTATCTTTTCCAACATAACTAATGGCACTCAATTTTGAATTTTCAAGCTTCATATTTTTCACTTCTACCAAGAACACTTGCTTGAGGCTAGTTTGAGGACTAGTAAAATACCCCTACTTCCCATGGTACATATCTCAAAAATTAAAACAATCTAAAACCTAGATTTTTTATCAAAAGTACTTCTCTATGTCTCCTTAAGATCCTTAAAATTTCATAGTCCAAAACTTCATATATTTTTTTTTATAATGAACATTCCAATTTGACTCACTTAAAGTAGAAAAACCCTAGGATTTATGCTCTAAAACCAAATGTTATGTTTCAAATACATATAAATGTCTGAATAAACAAGAATTACACACCATGTACCCAATGTGAGCATGGAGTAAAACTCCAATAAAGATAACAGGGCATATTTACACAATAACTCCTTAAAGAGTAGGGGACCCTCCTCCAAATACCCAAATGCATTCATACATCACAATTCACATGTTCCATAATGACTACATGATCTCTATATATACCTATTCACGAATTGCACATATGGCCCCTTTAATATTAGACCTACCCTATTACATATACATTTACATATTAGATGTACATTTACATATTCCCCCCTTGGGGTCATATCATAATTTGGATATGACAAACAAACCTATAAATAGATCAATAATACATTCCTCATCCAAAAAAAGATTAACTCACTTAGAAGCAGGGTTTGAGGAGGTCCAACTTATTCTTAAAAAAAGGAACAGGTATTGATTTATTCTGTTATTTGTTTGCAATAATCATCTATAAAGTTCTAAAGCAATATCCTAATATAGAGTAATATTACAATTCTTTCAATTTAAGCTAAAAAACAAGTTTGGGCATAAACTCTTCAACAAATTCTCGCTTATCTAATCAAATTCTCGCAATATGTTTAACTCTAGATTGGAAGGAATATGGGGCTGGTTTACAATTTTTCATGTGAAAGAAATGAATAATGTCACATGCATAATAATTAAGTTGGGATTAAAAAATTCCTTGCTTAAATTGAAAAACTTGTAGGCCAATAAAATAATGCAAGGGTCCTGTGTATGTCATGTCAAATTTATTCATAGGATTTGATTTATCGTAGTTTAGAATCTTGGTGTAACATCCCCGATATAATCTCAAGTTTAATTAATGCTTAATGTAGACATAATGCATGGTTGTGGCCAAGTGATGTATATGTGAATTGTATTATGAATTTTAATAATAAAATGTGATGCTAGTTGTTGGGGGATACGGATAGAGATGGGGGATGAATTAATCCACAAGAGAGGGAAGGGTATAAGAGAATGTCTAATAGACAGGTCCAATGGGGAATTACCCATGTCTATTAATTCAACTCAATTCCTAAAAATTCTATTAGAATATGAACCTTCTAAATTTTCTAATTGAGTTTTCCCAAAGACCATCATTGAATCCATGTAAGATAGTGGGTGTGAGAGGTCACATCCCATAGTTATTGTAAGAATGGGGCTGAGTAAAATCAATTTTGGGAAGTGTGTAAGTCAAGAAATAAAGCAAGGAGAGGAAATTGGCATGGGCAGTCACAATAGTTTTATACAATCATATTTTTGCATGAACAACAATCAGAGAACAAGAAAGAAGAGCATTAGAGTTGGAACAACCATGGAGGGAGAACTCTAGAGTATGATGGAGAGATTTTGGAGCATATTTGGAGTAGAATACTGAAGATCCAGATTTTCGGGCCTATAGAGTGAACTATTGTGTGGGTTGCACTATATCATTAAGTGATTGTTGTTGTTTTCTTGGTTTGTTTCTTAGTAGTGAGTTCCCTTGAGCTTCCCAGTAGTGATATTCCTGTTTACCTATACCAGAGATACCCTGATAGATGAATGGGATTCCTGATAGATTGAGAAGAGTGAAGGGGTACATTCCTTAGGTTGGGCAAGTTGAGAGGAAGAGAGCTGGTGAAAAATTGGCATATTTGTAGGATAATGTCAGTGAGTTGTGGTATTTTCTAAGCTATGAGTGGACAATGAGAGACCACCCTCTTTTATGGATTTCTAGCTCCATCTCTAGGGTGACTTGCTATTAATATTTGTAATAACAAGTCTATGGTTGGCTTGAATGTCTATCCCAAGCAGCTGGTTCCACAATCATTTTTAAAAGATACATGTTTTATCATGTTTCTGGGTTGCATAATGAGTTTAATTGTTGTGTATTAACTTTGTGTGTGAGAATGATTTATATGTTGTTATGTTTGAGTTTATTATATTCATTTTATTTTTATTTTAAAATGTTGCATATGCATCTAGTTCATGGTATCAATAAATGGTTAAAAATATATGTTTTCCTGTAGTTGGTAAGCTATATGATTAGTTCGCAAATTGTTTTAATTTTATCAATATTTTTGCACGTATTAGACCTCAGCTGGGCTGGACAATGTTAAAGATTGGCATTAAATATTATGGTTCAACACTAGAGCTATATGAGCCAAGGAATAAAACAAATTTGGTAAAATATGTTGGCACAAATTTTGATCTATGATGAATTTCAGGAAAAAAGGTGAAAAGGAGAGTGAAATCCCCAAATTCATGAGGATATTCGAGTTGAACTTTCCTCAAAACCCTATTAGTGGTGATCAATGGCATCAATATGCAGAGTTGTAAAGCTAAATTTGACTTGGAAGGTCAAAATTTATGTTTTAATGGCCACTGTAGAATTGGGCGAAGTTTGATGGATTGACAACTAAGTTCACATTTGATTTCGAAATCAAAGACCCAAATTCATTGTAAATTGATTCAAAAACTTATAAAGTTTTTTGAAGTTTGGAAAGGTATAATAGATTAAATATTTGGACTCGTTTTTATCCATTTGGAAGTTTAAGCAGATCAACAGTTTGGATTCATTTTCAACCATTTGGAAGTTGAAAAAAATCGATGGTTTGGATTCATTTCCAATCATTTGGAATGTGAAGCAGATAAACAATGGAGTTTTGTTTTTGGAAGTTTGGAATGTGGAGCAGATTGATAGTTAGATTGGAAAGTTTAGTGAAGTGTTTCATGCAATAATGAAAATTTTTGACGGTCAATAGCTAATGGTTGGGTTAGCGGAATTGGTGAAGTGATTTTGTATGCCAAGATAATTTGTTGATCATTGATGAAGGAAACAGGAGGAGGATGTGTCATGCCATGTCAACATCCACATGTTATGCCATGTCATCCTCCACATGTCATACCATATTAGTTGGGTCACCATTTCATCACTCACATGTCAAGCCATGTCAACTTTGTTGCCATATCAGCCAAGAAATGGTCGATCATCAATGATTGGGTCAACTGAATTGGTAAAGTGTTTCATTTGTCCCAGAGGCATCATCGATGATCGATGGTCGATGGTCATATCAACCAATTTAGTGATGTGTTGCAAGTTAGTTTCTAAAGGAAGGGGACAATGGCCTATGGTTGGGTCGATAGTTTTGGCAGAGTGTTGTGTGCATTCAAAGGAAAACATCGATCATCGATCATCGATTGAGCTCGAATCAATGGTCCATATTTCTTCGAGTTGAAACCAACATTGGGGATTGATTTGCAGGATTGGGAAAGGATTAGTGGATCAATGACCTAGATTTCATTAAATTTTGAGATCGATGGTGCAGATTAAGAGAATGTTATAACAATAAAAACAATCAGTTTTCTATAATTTTTAGTTTTTTTAAGGTCTTAAACTTGCATGGCAATTTTGAGGTCCTAAACAACATTTTTAGGTAGTCAAAAGTCATAGGAAAAGGGTGTACCAAGGTATGATCTATCTTTACTACTTAGATAAAAGAACTCAGAGAGAGAGATTTACAACAAGCTATCCCAGACACAAAACAAAACTTGTATGATAAAGTTACAGTTGGAATAGTACATGGTATATTTTAAGTACCAGTTTGCTTCTAGAGGGCATAACTTCTTTCTTTGAAGTCAGTGTGGGGTATAGGAGTAGTCTATGGAAATATCATGGACCATACAAGACAAAGATGAATCCATATTTTGGATATGGGTACCTAAAAAAGTGTAGGAAGAGAAATAAGACACATGTAGCATACATTGATAAAATGGGAAAACAATCTAAACTTCCTTAGACCATAACTTTTATATTGGAGCTCATATTTGAGAAAACAAATAGTCGTTGGAAAGGTATTGAGGAGGAGAAGCCATATACCCACTCATAATTTTGAATTGGGAACCAAAATTTTCTTATAAAGTAATAAATTAAATTTTGTTGTAGTATAAACAAAGCAATGAGTGTATGATACAACTTGAGAACATTGTAACTTTTCCCTCAAAACTTATATTGAGGCATGAATATAGTTAATGGAGAGTTGTTTCATAGAGGAATGCATTTGAATAATCATATTTTGACTCATTGCATTGGTTTTTTCATAAATTTAGATGAAAAATAACTTGTAATATAATTAATGAAATGTTTTATAGAGTGCATGTGCTAACAATAATTATTACATGCATATTTCTTGTAGAATTAGAGGCACAGGAAAACAACTTTGGTTCTTATATGAGGACTGGAGTTTTGGAAGATTCCTAGGTATGTTATATCCATGAATATGAGGTCATAGGTATACATATCAGCATGGGAAATACTGAGACAAAGTATAATAGAAGAATAGGAAGGAAGGGGCATATAACTATGAGAATCTTGCATAAAGTGTAGAGCTATAAGAAATATAATGAAAGGATTTTGAAGACATGGGAAGAGATAATTTAAAGTCTAACTTTTAATTTTATGAGTATATTTTCATGTAATGGACCTCATATGGGATGGGGAATGTTAGATATTGGTATCAAAGCTTCTGGTCCAATACTTGACCCGTATGGGCCAAGGACCAACGTGAATCTAGTAAAATCCATTGTCACGGATTTTAATCTAATAGATTTGGGGAGAAATGGTGAAAAAGAGAGTGAAATCCTCAAATTCATGAGTAGAATAAAGTTGAAATTGCCTCAGAAACCTCTTAGCGGTGATCAATGGAATCGATATGTAGAGTTGACCTGAATTTGACTTGGAAGGTGAAAATATATGTTTTAATGATGACATTAGAATTGGGAAAAATTTTATGGATCAACGACTGAGATGAAGTTTGATTTCGAAATCAATGACCTAGATTCATTGTAAATTGATTTTAAAACTTATAAAGTTTTTCGTAGTTTGGAAAAATCTAACATATGAATGGTTTGGATTCATTTTCCTCCATTTGGAAATTGAAGCAAATTGATAGTATTGATTCATTTTCGACCATTTGGAAGTTGAAGGAGATCGACGGTCTGGAGTCGTTTTTAGGCGTTTGGAAGGTGAAATAGATCGATAGTCGAGATTTTTCTTGGGAGTTTAGAAGGTAGATAAAATCGATGCTCAGATCAAAAAGTTTGGAAAAGTGTATCGTCCTCTAATTAAAATTGCTAATGATCAATGGTCAGGTCAGTGGAATTGGTGAGGTGATTTTGTATGCTAAGAGAAGTTGTCAATCAACAATGAAGGAAACAGGATGATGATGTGTCATGCCAAATAAAAATCCACATGTCATGCCATGTCAGCCTCCATGTTTCATGCCAAATCACATGGGTTTCCATGTCATCACTCACGTATCATGACATGTCATCTTTGTTGCCATGTCATCCAAGAAATGGTCAATGGCCGATGATTGGGTCGAACAAATTGGTAAAGTGTTTCACTTTTCCCAGAAGGATCATCGACAGTCAATGGTCGATGGTTAGGTTGACCGATTTACCGATGTATTTCAAGCCAAATGCCAAAGGAAGGGGCCTATGGTTGATGGTTGGGTTATAATTTTTGGCATAGTGTTGCATGCATCCAAAGGAAAACATCGATAGTCAATCGCCGATGGAGCTTGGATCAATGGTCCAAATTTATTTGAGTTGGAGATTGATAGGGGGGGTTGATTCATGGGATTAGGAAAGGATTAGTGGATCAAAAAATCATATTTGAACCGACTGAGATTGACGGTGCAAATTAAAATAATGTTGTAACATTAAAAATAGTTATTTTTCTATGAAATGTTTAGATTTTTGAAGATATTAAACTTATGGAGAAATTTTGAGGGCCTAAACGACAATTTTAGGTATTCAAAATTCATGGGAAAATAAATTAGAGAGATATCTTTCCAATAAGACATCTTGTATGAAAAACATATCTCGTATGAGAAAGATACAACTGAAACAGTACATGGTATATTTTTCAGTATCAATTTGCTTCGAGAGGGCATACTGTCTTGCTCTGAAGTCATTTTGGGGTACATGAGTATTCTATGGAAATATCATGGACCATAGAAGATAGACATGAACCCAGATTTGGGATATGGGTACCTGAAAATGTGCACGAAGTGAAAGAAGACACTTGTATCATACAAGGATAAAATGGGGAAACAATCTAAACTTCCTCAGACCATAATTTTTAGATCAGAGCTCAGATATGAGTGAACAAATAGTCACTGGAAAGGTGTTGAGGAGGAGAATCCACATATCCACCTTAAATTCTAATTGGGAACTAAATTTTCTTATAAAGTAATAAATTAAATTCTGCAGCAGTAAAAATAGGGCAATGAGGGGAAACTACAACTTGCAAACAATGTAAATTTTTACTCAGAACTCAGATTGAGTTGTGAATACAGCCGATGGAGAGCTATTTTAGAGAGAAATGCATTTAAGGAATAAAATTGTGAATTAGTTCATTGAGCTCTTTGTAAATTGAGATGAATAATAACTTGTAATCTAATTAATGAAATTGTTTATAGAGTGCATGTGCTAACAATAATTATTACATTCAAATTTCTTGTAGAATTAGAGGTACATGAAAACAAATTTGGTTCTTAAATGAGGAATAGAGTTATGAAATATTCCCATAGATCTTATATCCTTGAAGATGTGGTCATAGGTCTGCATATCAACATGGGAAATGTTGAGAAAAATTCTAATGGGAGAAGAGGTAGGAAAGAGAATGTAGCTATGAGAAGATTGCATAGAGAAGTGAAGAGATATAGGGAATATAATGAAAGGATTATGTAGGCACATAAAGTGATCCAAGATCTTTTCATCCGATGACTTATTAAAGAATTGTATTAAATAAGCATAAACTAAAGTACACCATAAAGAAGGAAAATATCAAAAGGAAAGAGACATAATCATGTAATATGAACACAAAGAACTTGATAATGGAGGTCATCCCTAGTGTATTACGTCTCTGGGTCCTGCTCTCAGATGGGTATGCATTTTTATTAACTCCATAAAAGAATTGGAAAAAATACATAAGTATACCTCATTCTGGAGTTAATCTACAAAATATTTTCTCAAATCAGAAAACTAACACCACCACTGCGTTCTTGGCGTCGTTTTACCTAAAAATGACTGTCTCCATGCCTCGATCCAAGTCTGACACTTTTTGGCCCAAGAGACACCCCTGCCTCAGTTTCCATGCCAATGCCCCTACAATTAATGACTAAACTGTCTGGAAGTTCATGCCAAAATCTGTCTCGAAACTCATTCCCAATCGGTAACATACGGTCTCACCCTCGTTTGATCCCTCCTTATGCTTTTTGGGGGTGCCATGTGGCACCTTCCAATTGGGCCACGTGATATCCAATGATTGACCCACTTGTATGCTAATGTCACCTCCATACAGGACATCTCCATGTCACCTCCGTACGAGAAACGTGGTGCCTTCTGGTGGTGCCACATGGCATCACCTCGGGGTGCCATGTGGAACTTTTTTATTGGTCCACATGGCTCCCTAAAAAGCCTATTGGAAGGTGACACATGGCATGCTGAATTCATCATGAAATGTGTCTCCCTCTACACTTTCCACATATGTTGTATGGATGATGATGTCATCCGTACTGATGTTGATGTCAGTAGTACAGATGCTCACTCATCCCTGCTGATTGGGTTGGGTTGACCAAAACTTTGACCGCGAATATCTTTTGATCCGTAAATCCGTTTGACGAGTCGCTTGTGCCGTTAGAAATATTGCGGCGCACTCTTCATGATCATGCCATTTTCATTGAGTTTTGGTAACTTTGAATTTTTTTCCCTTTCTCTATCTGCTAAAGCCATTATGAGTGTCCTGAGTTTCCTCTATAAGTTCTGAGTTTTTCTTAGACTTCTATGGATACTTTTTGGATCACGCCTTCCCACTGAGAGCTTTTTGTACCACCAAAATCTTTCATCAATCAATTGTTATGTGAGGGAAGAGCCCCCTCACTTTGTCCTTCTCAATCCACTTTGCTTTGCTTGGATGTGTTCCCTTTACGCCTACTCAAAGATAATCAACATCACTCATGTCTGAAGTCCTCTTCCTTCTGTCCAAGATGATATCTTCCTGTAACTCATCCAAGTACTCAGGTGCAAACTCATCAACTGAAGGTATTGAAACTTCCCTGCCTTGATCCATGATCATGGGAGGCTCAAAAAGTTTCAAGTTCTCTACGTTCACAATAGAGTAAATCTGCATATAAGGTGGAAGATCTAAACAAAACGAATTAGTGTCACTTTTCTCTGAGTGAAGGGTCCATATCAAATGGGCCTGAGTTTCTTTCCTTCACCCTTCAATCATTTCTTGTTGATGTGAAGCCATACCTGGTCTCCAACCTGGAACTAATGATCAACTCTATTCTTGTCATGTTGAGATTTATACTGTGCTTAACTCTTCTCCAATTGTTCCTTGACTTCCTAGTGTTTTTGTTGAATCCTCTGGATGGACTTGCAGGCTCTGTCCTCTGTCTATTCTTCATTCACATCGACATATTTCTCATACATCAAGTCCAAAGGAACCTTTGGTAGGTGCCCAAAACATGTCTCAAAAGGTGAAATCTGAGTGGTTGAATGTAAATATCGGTTATAAGCATGTTGTACATAGGTTATATGTCCATCCCATAACTTAGGATGCTTGTTGCAGTTGCCTTGAAGCAAAATTACCACTATTATGTTTACTACCTATGTTTGTTCATCGATCTGTGGATGGAAAGAAGTTCTCCTCTTCAATTTGGTGTCCATCATTCTCCATAAGTTAGTCCAAAAGTCCCCAAGGAATCGAGTATCTCGATCTGAGACAATGGACATGGTAACCCAAAGGGAACCCAAATAGACTGAAAAAAGAGATTAGTAGTCTGCTCAACAGTGATATCTTTTTTACATGGCATCAAGATACACATATTGCTAAACCTATCCACTACAACATAAAAATAGTCATGACCCCCTTTGGTCATTGGTAAACCCTCTACAAAATCCATGGAAATGCTTTCCCATGGATGGGGTGGAATAGGAAGTGGTGAGTATAGCCCCAATTTTTTGTTAGTGGGCTTACAAGTAGAACACATCACACACCCCTTTACATATTTAGTTATAATTTATTTCATTTGAGGCCAGTAACAAAACCTCTGCAAATGATCCATAGTTTTTCCTACCCCAAAATTCCCAGACACAAGAGAAGTATGAGCTTCTCGTATTACATGGACTCGTTCACTTGTAGGAATACATAGCTTCCCAAGATGATAGAGTAATTTTCCCTGCAGACAATAGTTCTCTACCTGTGCACCATGGTTTAGCTTATCATATACTTCTTTAAAATTTTCATCGATGACATATTTCTCTACATAGCTATCATGAGATAAATAAATATTCTTCAAAATAATATAAGCAACAATAGGAGGTCTAGAAATCATATCGGCTACCTTGTTACTTGTACCCTTCTTGTAATTGATTACCAAATGAAATTCTTGTAAAAAACCCATCCATCTGTAGTGCTGAGATTTTTGCAGTTTGGTATGTGCTTGAAGATACTGTAAGGGATGGTGATCAGTATGTATAATTGTTTCCTTCCCTAACAAGTAGTTCTTCCATTTATTTACACTTTGAACTAATTCATAAAACTCTTTATCATATGTAGGATAGTTAACAACAACTTGGTTAAAAGTCTTAGAGTGGTAACAGACAGGATTACAATATTGCATCAATAATGCACCCATGGCTTATCCGCAGTCATCTGTATCGATCTCAAAAGGTTGTTGAAGATTTGACAGTGCTAATACTGGTGAGGTACTGATATTCTCCTTCAAAGTGTTGAAATATTTTTGTTGCTTTCCTTCCCACTAAAAAGTGTTCTTCACATTGGTTAAGGCATGAAAAGGAGCTTCTATAAAGGAGAAGTTGGGAATGAATATCCTCCAATACTGGACTGCACCCAAGAATCTTCGTACTTCAATCACACTTTTTGGCTCAGGCTATTTTACAATTACTTCAATTTTGGAAGGATCAATCTTCAATTGTCCTCCTCCTACAATATGACGTAAGTATACAAGTGCAGTCTTGCCAAATTCACATTTCAACATTTTCATATACAGTTTTTCCCTTTGCAAAGTATCCAATACTTGTTTTACATGCCTTACATGTTCATCCCAAGTCCTACAACAAAGAATAATATTGTCTAAATATACAATCACAAATTCATCCAGGAAAGGCAAGAATACATCATTCATCACACACATGAAAGTTGTCAGAGCATTACAAAGCCCAAACGACATAACTAACCACTCAAACAATCCATGTTTGGTTTTAAAGGCAGTCTTCCATGCATCCCATTCTGTGACCCTGATTTGATGATATCCACTGCACAAATCCAACTTAGTGAAATAAACAACATTATTTAAGTGATCAATTAAATCATCTATGCGAGGAAGAGGGTATCGATTTTTCACGGTGATTTTATTCAAATCCTAGTAATCAACACACATTCGCCATGTGCCATCTTTCTTTGGCACCATCACGATTGGAGAACCACAAGGAGATGAACTAGGCCTGATGATCCCTTGATCCAATAAGCCCTGTACCTTCTTCTTGATCTATGTCATATCCACAACTGACATCCTGTACATGCCCACATTAGGAAGAGAAGAATCTTGTTGAATATGTATCTCATGTTAGATTCCACTCTTAGGAGGTAATCCATCTGGTTCCTAAGAAATATCATCATACTTAGAAACAATATCAATTAATTATTGTTTATGAGATGGATCACACCCTTGGAAAGCGTCGAATGTCCCAACATCTTTCTCTTTGATGACCATGAGTACATATCTCTTATTAATGGTTATAAGTATTTTCATTTGCCCTGCACTAACAAGTGTTTTATTTACCCTCACGTTGTGAGCTCTAACAATATGTTCCACTACCCCTTTAGTAAGGTGGTATTTGTTCTCATGATGAAAGAAGACTTATTTTCTATCATAAATATAAGTACTTCCCAACACTATTCCACATATATCAGGTGGTACAACATCCAAATCCACTTCATCAATCAACTTTGAAGCAATAGCAAATTTGGCCCTACATTGTTTGGTGACATTAAGTTTTTCTTTGTCACATACCCAACCAAGAGGGTAAGGCTTTGGATGTGGTTTCATTACAAGACCCATAATCTTGAAAAGTTCTTCAGATATTAAGTTTACTTGGGAACCTAGATCAAATAATGTATCTATCTTAGTATGTTTAGATACAACTCGTATATGAAATAACTCGTTCTCCTTGCATTCATCAATATGAGATTCATCATTGGAACTTGAACTAGCATGATTAGAATCTTTACCTTGTACTCTAGTGGATGTGATCTTTCCTTCATCTCCTGATTCAAAACCAAGATCTTGCTGGACTGTAGCAACAGTCTTTGTCGTCCCCTTTCCACCAAACTGTTTTAGTTTCTTTTTTGGATGTAGTTTCCAACAATGTTCTTCATCGTGACTTCTCTTCTTGCAATGAGTGGAAGATGGTTTTCCTCCTTCTCTTGTTACTCTAGCAGTCTTCTTGTCATTCCTTTTGAACTTCTTGAAAGTCTTTTGTGGGAAATTGGGAGGTTTCTTCATGGGATATTCTTGAACATGTTTCCCCATGTTCTCAAGGTCAGTGGCTTGCACACAAACTTCGTCAAGACTAGTGGGGTTAAACAAGAGTAAAGTATGAAAAATATAATTGTGAAGTGAACCGATATACTTTATTAAAGTTTCATAAGAATCCAAAGGAATATTCAATTCTATATCTTTATTCCTAAATTCTTTTGTGAAACTTTGTACAGTCTGACCTTTACTCTGCCTCAAAGTTTGTAATTCCATCATTTTTTTATGTAAATACCCTAATGGATAGAACTGCTTCCTTATATATGATTTAAATTCCGACCATGAGGAAATACAATTACCAGACTTACTTATGTCCTGAAGCTTTCTCTCCCACCATACGAGAGCGTTGCCTTCCAACGGAAGAGAATCCAGTTGCACTTTAACTTCCTCTTCATCAATATGTTGAACATGACAAAATACTTCAACCTGTCGGATCCAATTATCTATCTTTTTAGGATTAGCATCTCCATTACAAATAGGTAAATAAAACTTTACATAAATATTTAATAATGGTTTCTTAAAATAGGCTTCATGGTTAGAATGTTAAGAGTAATGAGAATTCTTAGAGGAAGAAGAACTATAACTTGAAGGCGAAGATGGAGGCTCAGGAGGATCTCCTCCAGCCCCTTGGTTTACCGAAGTATCATCATCTGGTGGTGCTTCCTTTTTCTTCCCTTTCTTCTTCATCCTTTTCTCATAATATCCATACATTCATTTGACCATTTATGACATGTGATAAAATACCATGTGAAAGTTTTTCTCTTGTTCATCATGCTTTTCATCTTCTTCCATATTCTTCCTTCGGGATGCACGACCAGCTTCGGGATTTAAAGTCTGAAGAGTTTCTTCACCCTGCTTATGTTTGGCCCTAGTAAGCATTCATACTCAATAATTCAAGTCAAAACTTCTCTGATACCAACATGATCCGGGATATTTTCGTCAGGTGACTTATTAAAGAATTTCATTAAATGAGCATAAACTAAAGTACACCATAAAGAAGGAAAATCTCAAAATGAAAGAGACATATTCATGCAATATGAACACAAAGAACTTGATAACAGAGTTAATCCCTGGTGGACTACGTCTCCGAGTCCTGATCTCAAATGGGTAGGCCTTTTTATTAACTCCACAAAAGAAATGGTAAAAATACATAAGTATACCTCATTCTAGAGTTAATCTACATAATATTTTCTCATATCAGAAAACTAACACCACCAGTGCATTCATGGCATTGTTTTAACTAAAAATGATTGTCTCCATGCCTCGATCTGAGTCTAACACTTTTTGGCCCAAAAGACATCCCTGCCTCGATTTCTGTGCCACTACTCTTGCAATAAATGACTGGATTGTTTCGAAATGCGTGCCAAAATCCATCTCAAAAATCATGCCCAATATATACCATACGACCATACCCTGGTCTGATCCCTCCATGTGCATTTCAGGGGTGCCATGTGGCGCCCTCCGATTGGGCCATGTGGCATCCGCTGATTGACCCACTTGTATGTTGACATCACCTCCGTATAGAAAACCTCCATGTTACCTTCATATTATACATGTGGTGCCTTTTGATGGTGCCATGTGGCATCACCTGGGGGTGCCACATGGAAATTTTTTACCGATCCACATGCGCCCTGAAAATCCTATTGGCAGGTGACACATGGTAGCCTCTGATGCTTCCATGTGGCATGATGACATCACCATGACACGTTTCTCCCTCTACACTTGCCACGTATGTTGTGCAGATGATGATTTCATCCATACTGATGCTGACGTCAACAATATGGATGCTCACTCATCCCTATTGATTGGGCTAGGTTGACCAAAACTTTGACCGCGAATATCTTTTGATCCGTAACTCCATTTGACAAGATGTTTGCATTGTTAGAAATCTTGCAACGTGCTCTTTGCGATCATGCCATTTTCACTTAGTTTTGAGAAATTTGAATTTTTTCCCTTCCTCTATCTGTTGAATTCATTCTAAGAGTCCTGAGTTACCTCTGTAGGTTCTGACTTGTTCTTAGCCTTCTCTAGATCCTTTTTGGATCATGAAGAGATACTTCACAGTATGAATATGTTGCATAATCAATTTAACAAAGGATCTAGTACCAAGAAAGAAGCTAGTACTAGACAACTATCAACATGCACATCCCAAAGCATAAGGGATGATCATGGGAATGATAGATAATCAAGAATCATGAGAAGGTTTCATCATTCTCTAAGGAAATCCATTAGATGAAATCATGCAAGTTCAAGGCCAGGGGGTATCCCAAGTGTTTCTCCTATCAAAATGTAGAGAAGAAGGCCTAAGGTAGACATATTTCAAGGTGAAATTAGGAAAATTCCACCAAATTTCAATGGTGAGCACATGAAAGGAGAATAACCCGAGACCTGGTTGTTGGAAATGAAGAAATATTTCCAGTTCCATGACTACCCCTCAATGGTATAAGATATAATTGCAACCTACCATTTGTAAGGAAAGGCAACCATGTGGTGGGATCAACTTAATAAAGCCAAGAACATTTATGAGAAGAAGGTCTCATGGATGCAATTCAAAAGATATTTCCAAGAGAAATATTTGTCTGAGAATTACTATGAAAGGAAGATGAAAGAGATCTTTTAAATCAAGTTGGGAAGTATGATAATGGATGAATATGGATGAATTGTTGAAGTATGTGGAATTATTAAAGGATGAGAAATTCAAAATCCAAATGTTTTTGAATGGGTTACCATATTTTTATAGTGACAAGATACAATATGATAACCCCAAGATTTCAGAGGAGGCCATAATGTTGGCATGTTTTTAAAGGAAGAGTGTGCTTGTCATTAATGGTAAGAAAAGCAACGATGATGGAGAACAAGAAAATCATAAGCTCAGGAGGAGAAGTGAACAATATGCAGAGATCAAAGCTCGGAAGGAAAAGTGTAAACTCAAGGTGAGAAGCCTCATCAGCCGTCCGATCAAGAAATTGAAAGTGTTGATTGTCTAATATTACGGACGTCGGTCATATGAGTGACCATGGGCTTGAGGACTATTGGAGGATCGTGACCATCGGATCTGCAAGCCAGATCAACGACAGGGATGAACTACGGACAAAGAAATAAGAATTAAACAACTCGCTAGTTCTAATACCGCAATTGGTCTAGATCATCAAATCTCATAAACCCAAATATCGACGATTGTGGTTGATCTAACAAATGATTATATTAAGTCGAATAAATTCATGATTGTCAGATGCGCAATCGCCATATCAATGGCAGGGATATATTGCGGAGATTGAAAGGAGAATTAAATATCATGCTATTTCCAATCCTGCAATTAGTCAGGACCATCAGATCTTATAGACTCAAAGATTGACGATTGTGGTTGACTGACCAACAATGCACAACTTCAAATTGTGGAGTTTTGGTGATGAGTTAAGTCACTCACAAGTTTTGGTTCCACAACCATCCTTGATCATTTATTTGCTTTGAGTGTCTTCACGATCGTTGGAACACTTTTAAGTGGAAGGACATGATAAGATAGAAGAGAAGCACTGAAGATAGATCGAGCCATTGATCTAAGAACATGATCAATGAACAACATTTGGTTCATGTTAAAATTTGCGAGGAGGTTACTGTTAAGGGAATCTCACTTTGGAAGAATTGGCAACTTGAAAGTCTAATTACCCAAAGCCTGAAAATCTGAAAAGAATAAGGACCATAAGATCTAGAGAAAATGCGATGACTGTTAGATCAAGGAGAACCACATCAGTAGACCACATCTACAAGGACATGTGGTAGACCATGTCATCAAGTACACATGGCATAGTCAGATGATGAAAAGTGTCAAGAGGAAATTGGATCGTTCCATGTCAACAAGTGATGTAAGCAAGCTACGTCACTCCAAGAGATTTACTTTGGGAGTTTCATCAACAACAAATGTCAAATGTCCTGAAGTCCCGAAGGACGAAGGTCCAAATTCCCTCTCATTCATCCAATCTTAAGATCACTTCAGGTTCATTCTCAACCATTGATCTAGTTCAGTGGAAGGACAGTGTAATTGGAAGTGTTAACTAACAACAAGCAGTCTCCACCGCTTATGATTTATTCAGCAGGTGACCACTTCAGAGGAGAATGAAGCAATGATTGGCCTAAATTTCGAACTCCTGAACACCGAAGACCAAAAGGAGACCCTGGTATTTGATCCCTAGGAGGGGTATGTGTTAGAAGATTATACATTTGGTTGAAAGAACTCCACGAGAAACAAGTGCATAGGAGTTGAAACTCTCGAAGCCCAAAGTGTCGAAGTCACTCATGATCGTTGATCATGCAGGAGGGTATGTGTCAATAGATCGTTGACTCCAAGTGAAAGCGTTCATGGAAAAGAGAAGTGCCAAAGAGTTGAAAAGGCCGAAGTCTTGGAGTGGAGGATAGTCTTTGGATTAAGGAGGACATATGTCAGCAGATCCTCCATTTCAGAAGATATCCAGTCAGAAGAAATGAGAAGTTGAGATTTGAAATCTACAAAGTCCGGAAACCTAAAGGAGATCTTGACCATTGATCCAAGAGGGACATGTGTTAGTGTATTGTCAACTCCAGAATATTGATGTACGAAGGAAAGTAAGGGTTGAGATTTGAAACTCCCGAAGCCCGGATCACAAAATAAATCACAGTCATTGATTTAGGAAGGTTAGATCTGATCTGCAGATCATTAAA
>JASDQU010687982.1:44446-59779 GCA_032191745.1 Picea mariana
TCATAAGAAGTTTAAAGTCTATAAAATGGATCTCAAGTCATCTTTTCTAAATGGAGATCTAAAATAAGAAGTTTATATGGAACAACCAGAAGGTTTCCAACTATTAGATAACCCTGACTTTGTCTGCAAGTTGAAGAAATCCTTATATGGGTTGAAACAATGTCCTCGTGCCCAGTACTACAGACTGGATAAGTATCTTCAAGACAAAGGGTTCAAGAGAGGAACAATTGACAACAATCTATATACCAAATTAAAGGATAATGATTTTCTCGTTGTGTTGGTCTATGTAGATGACATCATCTTCGAAAGTAATAATGTTTCATTGGTACAATGGTTTGCTTCTGCCATGCAGTCTGAATTTGAAATGTCTATGATAGGGGAACTATCAATATTTCTTGGTCTGCAAATTACTCAGAGTTCTGAAGGAATATTTCTTTATTCAAGAGAAATATTGAAAAGTTTTCAAATGGAATATTCTACACATGTGATCACACCTATGGTCACTAGATGCAATCTAAGAAAGGATGATAACTCACCTGATGTTGATCAGAGTTCATATAGGTCTATGATAGGAAGCCCGTTGTACATCACATCATCTCGTCCAGACATAACGCATGCTGTTGGAATGGTACGAAGGTATCAGTCTGCACCTAAATAGATTCATTTGATAGCTGTCAAAAGAATATTCAAATATTTGAAAGGAATGATGAACTATGGCCTATGGTATCCTAGGAATCCGAATTTTCAATTATCAGTCTATTCAGATGCTGATTGGGCTAACTACATGGATGAAAGGAAAAGCAGGAGTGGAGGTACATTCTTCTTAGGATATTCTCTTGTAGCATGGTTGAGAAAGAAGAAAGGTTCCATTTCCTCATCGAATACAGAATTTGAATACATTGTAGCTGCCACTTTTTGTACCCAATTATTGTGGATGATTCAGACACTTATAGAATTGGAGGTAAAATATACTTCACCGATCCCAATTCATTGTGATAATACTAGTGCAATTAGTGTGTCAAAGAATCTTGTATTTCACTCCAAGACCAAGCATATACCCATCAAGTATGACTGCTTGAGGGAACAGGTGACCAACACTATTGTTTCTTTGCATTATATTCCGTCCAAAGATCAAATTGTTGATATCTTCACTAAACCGCTTGTAAAAGATCAGTTTGAGTATCTACGCCAGAATTTGGGCATGACCCCGTTATCAAGCTAAGAGAGTCCATCTTGTCATGGGGAGTATGTGTTGGTTGAATATCTGATACCTCCGAAAAGTACTACAGTAGCTCAGGGGGAGCATTTTTTCTTTGACATTGATGTCAAAGGGGGAGAAAAGGTGTGGTCTGGATCCTACAGTTGGAGGTCTAAGAAGAATAGTGCAACCTTTCAGGGTTGCCATCAATGCCAAAGGGGAAGATTGTTGGCATGTTTTTACAGGAAGAGTGTGCTTGTCATTGATGGAAAGAACAATAGTGATGATGGTGAATAGGAAAAGCATAAGCTCAGGAGGAGAAGAGAACAATATGCATAAATCAAAGCTCAAAGGGAAACGTGTAAGCTCATGGTGAGAAGCCTCAACAGTCGTTCGATCAAGAAATTGACCATGTTGATTGTCTAATATTATAGACATCGGTAATATTAGTGACTGTGGGCTTGAGGATCGTTGGAGGATCGTGACCGTTGGATCTGCAAGCTAGATCAATAACAAGGATGAATTGCAGAGAGAGAAAGAATAATTAAATAACTCACTAGTTCTAATCCCACAATTGCTCTAGATCATCAGATATCATAAACCCAAATATCGATGATTGTGGTTGATCTAACAAACAATCAGATTAATTCAGATTGAGTCGTAACCGTTGGATGTGCAATCGCCAGATCAATGACAGGGATAGATTTCAGAGATCGAAAGGAGAACTAAATATCATGCTATTTCCAATCCTACAATTAGTGAGGACCATCAGATCTTATAGCCTCGAATATTGATGATTATGGTTGACTCACCAATAGTGAACAACTTCAAATTGTGGAGTTTTGGTGACGAGTTAAATCACTTGCAAGTTGTGGTTCTACAACCATCCTTGATCATTGATTTGCTTCGAGTGTCTTCACGACCGTTGGATCACTTTTAAGTGGAAGGATAGGATAAGCTAGAAGAGAAGCACCAAAGATATATCGATCCATCGATCTAAGAACATGATCGACGAAAAACATTTGGTTCACGTCAAAATTTATGAGGAGGTTACTGTTTGGGAAATGTCACTTCAAAAGAATTGGCAACTTGAAACTCGAATAACCTGAAGACCAGAAATCTGAAATGAATAAGGACCATCAGATCTGGAGAAAATGTGATGACCATTAGATAAGGGAGAACCACGTCAGTAGACCACATCTACAAGAAAATGTGGTAGACCAACTTGTCAGACCACATCATCAAGTACACTTGTCATCATATGATTATTCCATGTGTACTTGANACTTGTCAGACCACATCATCAAGTACACATGGAATAATCATATGATGACAAGTGTCAAGAGGAAATTAGCTCATGCCATGTCAACAAGTGACATAAGAAAGCTACGTCACTACGGGAGATTTACTTCGGGAGTTTCATCAACAACAAATGTCAAAAGTATTGAAGTCCCGAAGGACGAAGGTCCAAATTCGCTCTCAGCCGTCCAATATGAAGATCACTTTGGGTGCATTCTCAACTGTTGATCTAGTTCAATGGAAGGACAATGTAAGTGGAAGTGTTAACTAACAACAAGCGGTCTCCAATGCCTATGACTTATTCAAAAGGTGACCACTCCAGAGGAGAATGAAGCAACAATTAGCCTAAAGTCTCAAAGTCCCGAACACCAAGACCCGAAGGAGACCCTGGTCATTGATGGCCAGGAGGGGTATGTTTTAGAACATTATGCATTCAGGTGAAATCACTCTAGGAGAAACAAGTGCATAGGAGTTGAAACTCCCAAAACCCAAAGTGTCGAAGTCACTCATGATCATTGATCGTGAAAGAGGGTACGTGTCAATAGATCGTTGACTCTGGGTGAAAGCGTTCATGGAAAAGAGAAGCCCCAAAGAGTCGAAAAGGCCAAAGTCCCAGAGTAGAAGATAGTCGTTGGATTAAGTAGGATAGATGTCAATAGATCCTCCATTTCAGAAGATATCTAGTCAGAATAAATGAGAAGTTGAGATTCGAAATCTCCAAAGTCTCGAGACCCGAAGGAGAACTCGACCGTTGATCTGAGAGGGACACGTGTTAGTGGATTGTCAACTCTGAAATATTGACGTATGAAGGAAATCAAGGGTTGATATTTGAAACTCCCGAAGCTCGGATCATGAAATAAATCACAGTCGTTGATTTAGGAAGGTTATATCTGATCTGCAGATCGTGAAAGAACAAATCTGAACCGTTCGTTCAGGAGAACCATCAAGATCATGAGATCGACAGTCTCATTGCATTGTGGGGATTGAATATGTGTGAAATTCAAAAATATGAAGGCGTGCCGCAATCGAAACCACGGTTTTGGAGAAAGGACACGTGGAGGCTTGAGGTAAATTGCGAGGAAAAAAGTAGTTTGATACAAACCACCTTTGGACACACCCATAATCTCATGGTCACATGAGATCTTCTCCCAAGGTCATATCAAGAAATGGAGCTAGCACTCACTAGACCAAGATCGGGAAGTGCCTTTTGAATAGGCGTTTGGTCACCGCCGGTGGTCACGTGAAAGAAGGGGCTTAGAATCCAAAGAATCCAAAAATGAATGACTATAACTACCAGAGAAGATGAAGAGTTGTGACTACTAGAGAAGCCAAAGAATATCAAGATAACACCTGCTAATGATAAACAGATTCATAATAACTGCCAGAGAAGATGAAGAGTTTGAATGATGATAAGGCAGAGAACTGGGTGTGAGTAAGACATGCAGAATGAAGAAGAGTTGTTGAAACTGAAGTGTAGATCAGAGGCGCAGTGCATAGCATGCACATGCAACACTTAACATAATATGCTGAAGATAAGATGGACTGAGGTGGTGGTGCGCAGGAAGAAAAAGAGCAGAGCATAGAAGAAGAATGAAGCAGAAGAAAAATAGGGCATAGAAGTTGAATAAGGAAGAGGAGACATGGAGTTGTAATAGACCATATCAGAGACACAACAAGTAAGTAAAAAGTTTTATATCTCAGGGTGGTAGGGTGGTGCAAGGGAGAACCATTGTTCTCTATTATATAGGTTGGTGTCTATATGAATGGAAGTTGGTGCTTCCATCTAGCTGGTGATGAAACTCTCAGGGATTTGGTGCTTCCTTCTAGTGGGTGCTAGAGAAATCAGAGGGTTGGTGATTTCTACAAGTTGCAGCTTGTTAAAGAAGAGGTTGTAGCCTCATTTTGAGTTGGTGCTCAAATATAGATTATGTACAGAACATAAAAGACTACCTATCATTCTAAGAAGAAGAGGTTTTCTCCCTTTATGGGTTTCCTCATGAATATCTGCCTCTGTGTATATCATATGTATGATTGATGTCTATTATTTCTATTGTTCATGACTTGCATAAACTTGATGATGACTTGGAGAACATTAATAATATTTCAATAGGCATAAAATTGTTTAAGCATAGTAACAATTGATTCAGCCCCCCTCTTAGTTGTCTTAGTATTTCCAACACATAAGGCGACCGAAGAGTCTCTATGAGTAGAAAAGAGGAAGGCCATTTTTCCAAAAATATTGGAATGATACGATGCAATGAAAGAGGGATCAAAGTAAGAAAGTTTTTAATCCAACCTTTTTCAAGAAAAATGGACAAAAAAACAAACAACGAAAGTCAACCCANGAATGGAAGTTGGTGCTTCCATCCAATTTGTGATGGAACTCTCAGGGATTTGTTGCTTCCTTCTAGTGGGTGCTAGAGAAATCAAAGAGTTGGTGATTTCTACAAGTCGCAACTTTCTAAAGAAGAGGTTGTAGCCTCATTTTGAGTTGGTGCTCAAATATAGATGATGTACAGAACATAAAAGACTGCCTATCATTCTAAGAAGAAGATATTTTCTCCCTTTATGGGTTTCCTCATGAATATTCGCCTCTGTGTATATCATATGTGTGACTGATGTCCATTATTTCTATTGTTCATGAATTGCATAATCTTGATGATCACTTGGAGAACATTAATAATATTTCAATAGGCATAAAATTGTTTAATCATAGTAACAATTGATTCACCCCCCCCTCTTAGTTGTCTTAGTATTTCCAACACATAAGGAGACCAAAGAATCTCTATGAGTAGAGAAGAGGAAGGCCATTTTTCCAAAAATATTGGAATGATACGATGAAATGAAAGAGGGATCAAAGTAAGAAAGTTTTTAATCCAACCTTTTTCAAGAAAAACTCACAAAAAAACAAACAAGGAAAGTCAACCCAAAATGAGCCTAGGATGGAAGATTTATTTAGGAAAATTCCAAGCCAAAAACCTGTACAATGTAGGGGATGTCATTGAAATCACTTATATAGGGACTACCCTCAGAAAGGAGAAATAATGAGGAATGTACAAAAAATTCAAGAGGATGAAATAGTGGAATACATGGGAGGAAACATGACAAGTATTTATGCAGCCTTGGAAAAAAAGCAAGCAGAATATCAATCCCCCATGATTGAAGTTGAAGGTAAGAATAATAAATAGCCCATGGAAATTTTAATTGACTATGGAGCTAGCCATAGTTACATAAACTCTAACAATGTTGAAATATTTCACTTGAAAAAAAATAAGTATAACAAATATCGGTTAGTTTAGTTAGCCACAGGGGCTAAGAGGAAGATCAATTAGTTCGTTAAAGACTATCCAATAAACATGAATGGACTCAACAAAAAGGTAGATGTGAACATCATACAATTGGGTTCATATGATTGTATAATTGGCATGGATTGGTTTGAAAAACACCATGATGTAATGGACTATTACAACAAGACAATCACATGTATTTATGAAGAAGGGAAGAAGGAAAGGTTCAAGGCATTCCAAGAATTGTAGTTTTTAGAGAAATTTCATGTATGCAGTTGAAAAAGAGTTTCAAGAAGGGATTTCATATTTTTGTAGTTCATATGGAAGAGGCAGCTAGATATAAAGTGTCAAGAATTGAAGACCATCTGATCTTGAGGGATTTTGAAGATGTTTTTGGGGAAATCTGAGGGTTGCTACCAAAGAGAGACATTGATTTCTCTATTGATTTAGTGCTTGGATCTACCCCAATGTCCAAGACACATTACAGAATGGGAACACTAGAGTTGAAAGAGTTGCATATGTATCTTGAATAATTATTAAGGAATGGGTATATATTTCCAAGTGTGTCACCTTGGGGTGCCCCAGTTCTCTTTGTTAAGAAGAAATATGGAACCTTGAGCCTATAAATTTAGTTCAGAAAACTAAATTGGGTCACCATAAAGAACAAATATCCTTTGCCAAGGGTTGATTATTTATTTGATCAACTGAAAGGTGCAAGAATATTTCAAGATTGAATTGAGATCAGGTTATCATCAAGTAAGGATAAAGGAAGAAGACATCAACAAGACAATATTTAGGACAAGATGTGGGAATTATGAATTCACGGTAGTGCCATTTGGGCTATCAAATGTCTCGACTATTTTTATGTGCCAAATGAATGAAGTGTCCAAGGAATACCTAAAATTTTTTGTAATCATGTTCCTCAATGATATACTCATCTACTCTAAGTCAAAATAGGAACATGAGTAGTATTTCAGAATGGTACTAAAATTTTTGAGAGAGCACAAGTTGTATGCCAAGCCAAGTGCATATTTTATCAAAAGAAGATTCACTACTTGGGGCATATTATTTCAGAAGAGGGGATAACAGTGGATCTGAAGAATATAAAGGATATTAAAGGAGGACCAATGCCAAGAAATTTGAAAAAATTCAGATCATTTATGGGTCTTTTTAGTTATTACTAAAGATTCATAAAAGGATTCTCAAGGATTGCAAGCCCAATCATCTCATTGCAAAAGAAGAGAGTGAAATTTGAATGGGCTCACAAATGTGAAGAAAAATTTCAACAGTTGAAAGACATATTGAAAAGAGCATGGATATTAAATATTGAAGATCCTTATGAGGATTGTTTTGTGTGCATTGATGCATGCAAGGAAGAGTTTGGTGGCGTTCTCACTAAAAAATATCATGTTGTATGTTATGAGTCCAGAAAATTAAAAGAGCATGAAAGGAATTATGTCACCCATGAATTGGAATTAGAAGCAATTGTTCATGCATTAAAAATGTGGAGACATTACCTCATGGGGAGGAAATTTGAGCTAAGAATAGACTATTGTGGTATGAAACATTTGTTTGGACAACCCACATTAAATGTTTGACAAACTAGATGACTGGAATTTCTGAGTGAATATGACTTTGAAATTAAACACATCAAGGGAAAAGAGAACCAAGTGGTTGATGCACTCAGGAGGAGAACCCATGAGATGCATATTGCATTTATTATCATGTACAAGACTAATCTAAAAGATAAAATTATTGAAGCAACACATTTATATCAATACTATTTGAAAAACAAAATTATTGCAAGGTAAATTTTAGTAGAAATTTAATTAGTATGAGCTGAAAGAGAATGGAATTCTCATGTACAGAGGCAAAGTATATGTGTTGAATTCCAATGACTTGAAAAATAGAGTGATGGGGGAAATGCATAATGTGCCATATGTTGAACATACAGGATATTAGAAAACAATTGAAATTGTAAGAAGACAATAATTTTGGCCAAGAATGAAGAAAGAAGTGGCTAATTATATAACCAGGTGCCTAGAGTGTCAAAAGGTGAATATCAGAAATACACATCCAGTGAAGTTGTTACAACCATTTCCCATTCTGGAATGGAAGTGGGAAGTAGTTACAAATGATTTTATTACTAATCCGCCCAGAAAAGTGAAGCACCATGATTCCGTCATGGTAATGGTGGATAAATTGACTAAGGATGCATATTTTATTCCATTAAAGACTGCACACAAGGAAACAAATATTGTTGAAATCTACATAAAGGAATTTTCCAGGATAAATGGGGTTCCTAAGCCAATTGTTTCATACAGAGATCCCAATTTTACATCCAATTTTTAGATATTGTTTTTCAAAGGATTTGGGACAAATATAAATCTCAGTACAATGTATCACCCAGATTTAGATGGGAATATGCAAAGGACAAAAATAATACTTGTGGACATTCTTAGAATGTATGCGATGGACCAGCCATAAAAGTGGGAGGATTAATCAATCCTCATTAAAACTAATCCCATTTGAATCATTTTATGGAAGGAAGTGTAACACACCAGTGAGTTGGGATATTCTAACACACACAATGATTATTGGGATGGATTTGTTGAGGGAAATGGAAGAAAAGATGAAAAAGATCAAGCAGAATTTAAAGGCTTCCTAGTATAGGAAGAAAAGTTTTGTAGAAAAGAACAAATATTTTAGATATTTAAATGTGGGAGAACATGTATTTTTAAAAGTGAAGTCAGAGAGAAGTTTTCTAAGATTAGAAAGTTTCCAAATTTGGTAGCAAGATGTTGTGAACCTTTTGAGATATAAGAAAATATACGGATAGTTGCATAAATTATATAATTTCTTTCATCCATGAGAGTGAAAAATATATTTCATGTACCATTATTAAGGAATCATATTCCTGACCCTAACCACATAATTGATTAGACTGTGATCGAGGTGGAACATGAAGGGTATTTCTAGATGGAACCAGTACGCATCTTGGACCAAAAAGTCAAATTGATTAGGAAAAACTCCACGTGGTTGGTAAAGGTTGAGTGGACATGATACACTCTTGAATATTCTGCATGGGAGAACGAAGAAAACATGCGGGAGGAATACCCACAAAGTTTTGACAATTTTGAGGAAAACAAAATATAAGAATGAAAGACTCCATTTTGAGAAACTAGAGTTCTAGAACCATATATCAGAGTCCTAACCAACCTATGTTTGGGGCCCTGATAAAAGAATTGTATAGATCGATGGACTAATATAAATGAATGGGGTACATTCCTCAAGTTAGTGGGTTGAGAGGAACAAGAAATTTTGGTTGGAACTGTTGTCGGAGTTGTAAAATTGGAAAAAAAAACAAATTAGTATTATGATGTAAATTTGTGCATGTGTATCGACATAGTGTGCATTGCATACGATACACAATTATAGGGGATGGGGAATGTAACATCTCTAATATAATCCCTAGTTCAATTAATGCTTAATGTAAATATAATGTATGATTATGGCCAAGCGATGTATATAGTAATTGTATTCTGAATTTTGATAATAAAACTTGATTCCATATATTGGCGGATATGTAGAGATGGGGGATGAATTAATCCACAAGAGGTTGGAGGGTATAAGAAAATGTATAAGAGAGGGGTCCAAGGGGGAATTACCCATGTCTATTAATTCAACCCACTTCTTAAAAATTCTATTGGGATATGAACCTTCTAATTTTTATGATTGAGTGTTCTCAAAGCCAATCATTGAATGCATGTAAGATAGTTGGTTTGAGAAGTCCCATCCCTTAGTTATTGGAAGCATAGGACCAAGTAAAATCAGTTTTGGGAAGTGTGTAAGTCAAGAAAAGAGAGGAAATTCATATGAGAAACTACAACAATTTTAGACAGTCATGATTTTGCATGAACAACAAGCATAGAATAAGGAAGAAGAGAATTGGATATGGAGAAACCATGGAGGGAAAACATGGGAGTATGCTAGAGATATTTTGGAGTGCATTTGGAGAAGAATATTGAAGATCTAGGTTTTCGAGAATGAAGAGTGAACTCATGTGTGAATTTCACTATATTAGCAAGTGATTGCTATTGTTTTCCTGGTACTTTTTCTAGTAATGATCTCCCTTGAGTTTCCCACTAGTGATATTACCAGTTACCTATACCAAAGAGACCATGATAAATGAATGGGAAGCACAATGAGTTGATATCAATGAAGGGGTGCATTCCTTAGGTTGGGCAGGTTGAGAGGAAGAGAGCTAGTGAAAATTCAGGATAGTTGTAAGAGAATGCCAGTGGGTTATGGGATTTTCTGAGTTGTGAGTGGAGAGTGAGAGACCACTCTCTTTCTTGGATTTTTGTCCCTAGATCAAGGGTTACTTGATGTTGATATTTGGAAAAAAAAAGTATTTGGTTTGGTGGAACGCCCATCCCAAGTAGCTGGTTGCACAATCATTTTTAAAAGACAAGTGTTTTATCTTATTTATAGTTTGCATTATGAGTTTAATCGTTGTGTATTAACTCTTTGTTTGAGAATGATTTATATCATGCTATATTTGAGTTTATTAGCTACATTGTATGCTTATTTTAGAATGTTGTAGATATACTTAGTTCATGGTATCAACAAATGGTTAAAATTGTGTGTTATCTTGTAGCAAGTAAGCTACATGATTAGTTAGTAGAAAATTTTAATTTTATGAGTATTTATGCACGTAATTGACCTTAACTAGGATGGGGAATGTTACACTTGGGGTCACTACTAGTGAGTATAATGTCGTCAAAATAAAGTACAAGTATGATAAAGTGGTAACCTAATTGATTAGTATAGACAATACGGTAAAATTAGTGTTATCTAAACAAGTAAGAGTCAAGAAGGAAATAATCCTTTTTTTTCATACCATGCCTTTTGTATGTCAACATTACCATATTTTACATACTTACTCATATAAATACATTTGTATATGAAAATGTTTCTTCCTTTTGGATGAGGGAATAGATTCCAATTATCATTGGCCATTAAGGAACACAATTGTTCATTAATTGATGTGTCCCATTCTCAATACATTTGATCCAGGATCTTTTCATCCATGTGACTTATAAAGAATTAAATTAAATGAAAATAAATTAAAGTGCACCATAAAGAAGGAAAATCTCAATAATGAAGAGACATAAGCATCAAATTTGAACACAAAAAACTGATAACGGAGTTTGTCCCTAGTGGACTATATCTCTGGTTCCTACTCTCAAATGGTTAGGCCTTTTTACTAACTCGAAAAAAGAATTTGGCAAAATACATAAGTGTACCTCATTTTGGAGTTATGCTGCAGAAGCTTTGCTCATATCAGAAAACAAACAACACCACTGAATTTGTGGCATCGAATTACCCAAAAACAATTGTCTCCACACCTCAATATGAGTCTGGCACTACCAGGCCCATGAGGAATTTCACCTCGGTTTCTATGCCTGCACCTGCAATTAATTCATAGGAAAATTTCTCGAAAATCATGCCCTATATGTACGGTCGCGCCCTGATTTGACCCCCCGAACTCTGCAGACCCTGCTTCTTAAGTAAACATGGAGGGCGAATGTACCGACATAGCCCTTAGGCTAGTTGGTTGGAGGATACATATTAAAATTATAGTGGTTGGGGGAGGTCCCGGCGTTAAGTCCACGAGCCTCCCCTTTTTGGCACTTTGTTACAACACACACACACACACACACACACACACACACACACACACATATATATATATATTGTTAACCGCCGCCAATTTTGGAGTCTCATTTATATTTGTTGGAGTTGGATTATACTGGAGGTCAGCCACCAAATTTGGCGGGACCTCTGCCAGATATGGTGGGCCGCCATTTTTTATTTTTGAAATTTAGGTTACGGGCCCTCACTAGGCATTTTTCCACTTCCACGTGGAAGCCAAACATTGGCTCATGTCAGTCATGTGTATAGTCACCATGCCATGTTTCATGTCTGCCACGTCAGTCTTCCACATATGGTACAGATGCCATGTTTATTCCACGTCTCGTATGACCTACCATGTGGTTGTACAGACTTCCACATGGTACTTCCTCATTGGTGCACATGTTGACCTAAAAATGTTGAAAATGAGTGACACGTGGAAGCCTCTGGTGCTGCCAAGTCACCATGTTGATTTCATGATGATTTCAACATGACATGATTCATCCTCTGTGTGTGCCACATACATTGTACGGACATTAACGTCATCCATATTTATTGGGCTAGGTTGACCAAAACTTTGATCGTGAATATCTTTTGATGTGTGACTCCATTTGACGAGTTTTTTATGTCGTTGGAAAGCTTGTGACACACTCTTCGCGGTGACGCCAATTTCACTGAGTTTTTAGAACTTTGAATTTTTTCCCTTTCTCTGTCTGTTGAGGCCATTCTAACCTTCTTGAGTTGCTTCTATGAATTATGAGTTATCCTTAGTATTTTTTGGATCCTTTTTGGATCATGCCTTCCCACTGAGATCTTTTTGGACCACCAAAAGCTTTCATCAATAAACGGATAACTAAGGGAAGAGTTACCTCACCTTGTCTTTTTCAATCCACTTTGACTTTCTTAGATGTGTGCCTTTTAAGCCCACCCAAAGATAATCAACATCACCCCTATGTCCAAGATGATATCTTCCGTCAACTCATCCAGGTACTCAGGAAACAACTCATCAACTAAAGGTATTGAAACTTCCTCACCCTGATCCATGATCATGGGAGGCTAAAAAAGTTTCAATTTTTCCACATTTACAACTGATTGGATCTACATATAAGGTGGAAGATCTAGATAAAAAACATTGGTACCAATTTTCTCCAAAATAGTGAAGGATCCATAACGAATGGTCTTGAGTTTCTTGCCTTCACCCTTCAATCTCTCCTCCTTGATGTGAAGCCATATCTGGTCTCCAACCTAGAACTGATGATCAACCCTGTGTTTCTCATGTTGAGCCTTATATTGTGCTTGAATTTTCTCCAATTGTTTCTTGACTGCTTGATGTACCTGTTGGATTCTCTGAATGAACTTGTGGGCTCTGTCTTCATTTATTTATTCATTTAAATCAACATATCTCCCATACATCAAGTCTAAAGGAACCTTAGGTAAATACCCAAAAAATGTCTCAAAATAAAAACACTGATTGGAGGAATATAAGGCTCAATTGTAAGCATGATGTACATAGGCATATGTTCATCCCATATCTTGGGATGCTTGCTGCAATAACCTCAAAGAAAAAGTACCACTGTTTGATTAACAACCTATGTCTGTCCGTCAGTCCGTGGATGGAAAGAAGTGCTTCTCTTCAACTTGGTGTCCATCATTCTCCACAAGCTTGTCCAAAAATCCCCAAGGAATCAAGTATCTCGATCCAAGATAATGGATGTGAGTAACCCAAAGTGAACCCAAACATACTGAAAGAAGAGATTAGTAGTCTACTCAGTAATGATCTGCTTTTTACATGGCATTAAGATACACATCTTGTTGAACCTATCCACTACAACGTACAAATAGTCATGACCCATTTTCGACATTGGTCAACCCCCTACAAAATCCATGGGGATACTTTCCCATGGATGGGATGGAAAAGGAAGTGGTGAATATAGTCCTATTTTTCTATTAGTGGGCCTACAAGTAGAACAAATCACACACCCTTTTACATAATTAGTTACAATTTCTTTCATCTGAGGGAAGTAACAAAAAATCTACAGATGAGCCATATTTTTTCCTACCCCAAAATGCCCAGACACAAGAGAAGTGTTAGCTTCTCATATTACATGGACTCGTTCACTTGTAGGAATACATAACTTTCCAAGATGGTAGAGTAGTTTTCCCTACAGAAAATATTTCTCTACCTGTGCACCATAGGTTAGCTTCTCAAATACTTCTTTAAAATCTTCATCAACGACATATTTTTCCACATAGCTATCATGAGATAAAGAAACATTCTTCAAAATAATAGAAGCATGAATAGGAGGTCTAGAAATCATATCATCTACCTTGTTACTCGTACCCTTTTTGTATTTGATTACCAAGTGAAATTGTTGAAGAAAACCCATCCATATGTAATGTCGATGTTGTTGCAGCGTGGTTTGTTCTTGGAGATACTATAAGGGTTGATGATATATATGTATGATTGTTTCCTTCCCTGACAAGTAGTGCTTCCATTTCTTTACGCTTTGAACTAATGCATACAACTGTTTATCATATGTAGGATATTTAACAACAACTTCGTTAAAAGTTTCAGAGTGGTAACAGATAGACTTACGATATTGCATCAATATTTCACCTATGGCATACCCACTGACATATGTCTCGAACTCAAAAGTTTGTTGAATATTCAGAAGTGTTAATACTCGTGCGATACTGATCTTTTCCTTCAAAGTGTTGACATTTTTTTTTTCTCTCCTCCCCACTAAAAAGTGTTCTTCACATTGGTTAATGCATGCAAAGGAAATGCTATAAAGGAGAATTTTTAAATGAATCTCCTCTAGTACCGGACTGCACCTAAGAATCTCTATATTTCGGTTACACTTTTGGGCTCAGGCCAATTTACAATTACATCAATCTTGGAAGGATCAATTTTTAATTATCCTCCTCCTACAATATGACTTAAGTATACAAGTGCACTCTTACCAAGTTCACATTTGGAAAATTTTACATACAACTTTTCCCTTTGCAAAGTATCCAATACTTTATTTACATGCCTTACATGTTCATCCCAAGCCCCACTAAATATAAGAATGTCATCTAAATATACAATCACAAAATCATCTAGAAATGGACTGAATACCTCACTCATCACATGCGTGAAGGTTATCACAGCATTACAAAGACCAAAGTTCATAACTAACCACTCAAACAATCCCTGTTTGGTTTTAAAGGAATTTTTCCATGCATCATGTTCTACAACCCTGATCTGATGGTATCCACTGTGCACATCCTTCTTTGGCACCATTCCGATCAGAGAACCACAAGGAGATGAGCTGGGCCTGGTGACCCCTTGATCCAATAATCCTTGTACCTTCTTTTTGATCTTTGTCATCTCTACAATCGGCATCCTATACATGCCCACATTAGGAAGAGGAGAATCCTGCTGAAGTTGTATTTCATGTTGGATTTCCCTCTTATGAGGTAATCCATTCGGTTCCTGGAAAATATCATTATACTTAGAAACGATGTCAATTAATTATTTCTTATGAGAAGGATCACATCCTTGAAAAGCATTGGATGTTCCAACATATTTTTCCCTTATGAAAATGAGTACATATTTCTTATTAGTGTTTATGAGTCTCTTCATTTGTCTTGCACTAATAAGTGTTTTGTTTACCCTCATCTTGTGGGCTCTAACAAAATATTCCACTCCCCCTTTAGTAAGGTGATATTTTTTCTCATGACGAAAGAAGACGTTTTTTCTATCATCAATATAAGGACTCCCGAGCACTATGCCACATATATCAAGTGATACAACATCCAAATCCACTTCATCAATCAACTTTGAAGCAATAGAAAATATGACCCTAC
>JASDQU010687982.1:59829-71314 GCA_032191745.1 Picea mariana
GGTTCATATGATTGTATAATTGGCATGGATTGGTTTGAAAAACACCATGATGTCCTGGACTATTACAACAAGACAATCACATGTATTTATGAAGAAGGGAAGAAGGAAAGGTTTGAGGCATTCCAAGAATTGTAGTTTTTAGAGAAATTTCATGTATGCAGTTGAAAAAGAGTTTCAAGAAGGGATTTCATATTTTTGTAGTTCATATGGAAGAGGCAGCTAGATATAAAGTGTCAAGAATTGAAGACCATCTGGTCTTGAGGGATTTTGAAGATGTTTTTGGGGAAGTCTGAGTATTGCCGCCAAAGAGAGACATTGATTTCTCTATTGATTTAGTGCTTGGATCTACCCCAATGTCCAAGACACCTTACAGAATGGGAACACTAGAGTTGAAAGAGTTGCATATGTATCTTGAATAATTATTAAGGAATGGGTATATATTTCCAAGTGTGTCACCTTGGGGTGCCCCAGTTCTCTTTGTTAAGAAGAAATATGGAACCTTGAGGCTATAAATTTAGTTCAGAAAACTAAATGAGGTCACCATAAAGAACATATATCCTTTGCCAAGGGTTGATTATTTATTTGATCAACTGAAAGGTGCAAGAATATTTCCAAGATTGAATTGAGATCAGGTTATCATCAATTAAGGATAAAGGAAGAAGACATCAACAAGAAAATATTTAGGAAAAGATGTGGGAATTATGAATTCACAGTAGTGCCATTTGGGCTATCAAATGTCTCGACTATTTTTATGTGCCAAATGAATGAAGTGTCCAGGGAATACCTAAACATGTTTGTAATTATGTTCCTCAATGATATACTCATCTACTCTAAGTCAAAATAGGAACATGAGTAGTATTTCAGAATGGTACTAAAATTTTTGAGAGAGCACAAGTTGTATGCCAAGCCAAGTGCATACTTTATCAAAAGAAGATTCAGTACTTGGGGCATATTATTTCAGAAGAGGGATAACAGTGGATCTAGAGAATATAAAGGATATTAAAGGAGGACCAATGCCAAGAAATTTGAAAACATTCAGATCATTTATGGGTATTTTTAGTTATTACTAAAGATACATAAAAGGATTCTCAAGGATTTCAAGCCCAATCACCACTTTGCAAAAGAAGAGAGTGAAATTTGAATGGGCTCACAAATGTGAAAAAAAAATTCGATAGTTGAAAGACATATTGAAAAGTGCATGGATATTAAATATTGAAGATCCTTATGAGGATTGTTTTGTGTGCATTGATGCATGCAAGGAAGATTTTGGTGGAGTTATCACTAAAAAATATCATGTTGTATGTTATGAGTCCAAAAAATTAAAAGAGCATGAAAGGAATTATGTCACCCATGAATTGGAATTAGAATCCATTGTTCATGCATTACAAATGTCGATACATCACCTCATGGGGAGGAAATTTGAGCTAATGATAGACTATTGTGGTATGAAACATTTGTTTGGACAACCCACATTAAATGTTTGACAAACTAGATGACTGGAATTTCTGAGTGAATATGACTTTGAAATTAAACACATCGAGGGAAAAGAGAACCATGTGGTTGATGCACTCAGGAGGAGAGCACATGAGATGCATATTTCATCCATTATCATGTACAAGACTAATCTAAAAGATAAAATTATTGAAGCAACAAATTTAGATCAACACTATTTGAAAAAAAAAAAATTGCAAGGTAAATTTTAGTAGAAATTTAATTAGTATGAGATGAAAGAGAATGGAATTCTCATGTACAGAGGAAAAGTATATGTGTTGAATTACAATGAACTAAAAAATAGAGTGATGGGGGAAATGCATAATGTGCCATATGTTGAACATACATGATATTAGAAAACAATTGAAATTGTAAGAAGACAATAAATTTGGCCAAGAATGAAGAAAGAAGTGGCTAATTATATAACCAGGTGCCTAGAGTGTCAGAAGGTGAATATCGGAAATACACATCTAGTGAAGTTGTTACAACCATTTCCCATTCTAGAATGGAAGTGGGAAGTATTTACAAATGATTTTATTACTAATCTGCCCAGAACAGTGAAGCAACATGATTCCATCATGGTAATGGTGAATAAATTGACTAAGGATGCATATTTTATTCCATTAAATACTACACACAAGGAAACAAATATTGTTGAAATCTACATAAAGGAATTTTCCAGGATAAATGGGGTTCCTAAGCCAATTGTTTCATACAGAGATCCCAATTTTACATCCAATTTTTAGATATTTTTGTTTAAGGGATTTGGGACAAATACAAATCTCAGTACAATGTATCATCCAAATTTAGATGGGAATACACAAAGGAAAAAAATAATACTTGTGGACATTCTTAGAATGTATGTGATGGACCAGCCATAAAAGTGGGAGGATTAATCAATCCTCATTAAAACTGATCCCATTTGAATCATTTTATGGAAGGAAGTGTAACACACTTGTGAGTTGGGATATTCTAACACACACAATGATTATTGGGATGGATTTTTTGAGGGAAATGGAAGAGAAGATAAAAAAGATCAAGCAGAATTTAAAGGATTCCTAGTATAGGAAGAAAAGTTTTGTAGAAAAGAACAAATATTTTAGATATTTAAATGTGGGATAACATGTATTTTTAAAAGTGAAGTCGGAGAAAAGTTTGCTAAGATCAAGAAGTTTCCAAATTTGGTAGAAAGATGTTGTGAACCTTTTGAGATATTAGAAAAGATAAGGATAGTTGCATAAATTATAGAATTTCCTTCATCCATGAGAGTGAAAAATATACTTCATCTACCATTATTAAGGAAACATATTCCTTACCCTAACCACATAATTGATTGGACTGTGATTGAGGTGGAACACGAAGGGTATTTCTGGATGGAACCAGTACGTGTCTTGGACCGAAAAATCAAATTGATCAAGAAAAACTCCACGTGGTTGGTAAAGGTTCAATGGACATGATACACTCTTGAAGATTCTGCATGGGAGAATGAAGAAAACATGTGGGAGGAATACCCACAAAGTTTTGACAATTTTGAGGAAAACAAAATATAAGAATGAAAGACTGGACATTTTGAGAAACTAGAGTTCTAGAACCATATATCAGAGGCCTAACCAACCTATGTTTGGGGCCCTGATAAAATAATTGTATAGATCAATGGACTAATATAAATGAAGGGGGTATATTCCTCAAGTCAGTGGGTTGAGAGGAACAAGAGATTTTGGTTGGAACTGTTGTCGGAGTTGTAAAATTGGAAAAAAAAAATTAGTATTATGATGTAAATTTGTGCATGTGTATCAACATAGTGTGTATCGCATACGGTACACAATTATAGGGGATGGGGAATGTAACATCTCTAATATAATCCTAGTTCAATTAATGCTTAATGTAAATATAATGTATGATTATGGCTAAGCGATGTATATGGTAATTGTATTATGAATTTTGATAATAAAACTTGATTCCATCTACTGGGGGATATGTAGAGATGGGGGATGAATTAATCCACAAGAGGTTAGAGGGTCTAAGAAAATGTATAAGAGAGGGGTCCAAGGGGGAATTACCCATGTCTATTAATTCAACCCACTTCTTAAAAATTCTATTGGGATATGAACCTTCTTATTTTTATGATTGAGTGTTCTCAAAGCCAATCATTGAATGCATGTAAGAGAGTTGGTTTGAGAATTCACATCCCTTAGTTATTGGAAGCATAGGACTGAGTAAAATCAGTTTTTGGAAGTGTGTAAGTCAAGCAAAGAGAGGAAATTCATATGAGAAACTACAACAATTTTAGACAGTCTTGATTTTGCATGAACACCAAGCATAGAATAAGGAAGAAGAGAATTGGATATGGAGAAACCATGGAGGGAAAACATGGGAGTATGCTAGAGATATTTTGGAGTGCATTTGAAGAAGAATATTGAAGATCTAGGTTTTCGAGAATGAAGAGTGAACTCATGTGTGAATTTCACTATATTAGCAAGTGATTGCTATTGTTTTCCTGCTACTTTTTCTAGTAGTGATCTCCCTTGAGTTTCCCACTAGTGAGATTCCCAGTTACCTATACCAAAGAGACCATGATAAATGAATGGGAAGCACAATGAGTTGATATCAATGAAGGGGTGCATTCCTTAGGTTGGGCAGGTTGAGAGGAAGAGAGCTAGTGAAAATTCAGGATAGTTGTAAGAGAATGCCAGTGGGTTATGGGATTTTGTGAGTTGTGAGTGGAGAGTGAGAGACCACCCTCTTTCTTGGATTTATGTCCCTAGATCAAGGGTTACTTGATGTTGATATTTGGAAAAAAAAAGTATTTGGTTTGGTGGAACGTCCATCCCAAGTAGTTGGTTGCACAATCATTTTTAAAAGACAAGTGTTTTATTTTATTTCTAGTTTGCATTATGAGTTTAATCGTTGTGTATTAACTCTTTGTTTGAGAATGATTTATATCATTCTATATTTGAGTTTATTAGCTACATTGTATGCTTATTTTAGAATGTTGTAGATATACCTAGTTCATGGTATCAACAAATGGTTAAAATTTTGTGTTATCTTGTAGCAAGTAAGCTACATGATTAGTCAGTAGAAAATTTTAATTTTATGAGTATTTATGCACGTAATTGACCTTAGCTGGGATGGGGAATGTTACACTTGGGGTCACTACTAGTGAGTATAATGTCGTCAAAATAAAGTAAAAGTATGATAAAGTGGTAACCTCATTGATTAGTATAGACATTACAGTAAAATCAGTGCTATCTAAACAAGTAAGAGTCAAGAAGGAAATAATCCTTTTTTTTCATACCATGCCTTGTGTCTGTCAACATTACCATATTTTACATACTTATTCATATAAATACATTTGTATGTGAAAAATTTTCTTCCTTTTGGATGAGGGAATAGATTCCAATTATCATTGGCCATTAAGGAACACAATTGTTCATTAATTGATGTGTCCCATTCTCAATGCATTTGATCCAGGATCTTTTCATCCATGTGACTTATAAAGAATTGTATTAAATGAAAATAAATTAAAGTGCACCATAAAGAAGGAAAATCTTAATAATGAAGAGACATAAGCATCAAATTTGAACACCAAAAATTGATCACAAAGTTCGTCCCTGGTGGACTATATCTCTGGTTCCTACTCTCAAATGGTTAGTCCTTTTTACTAACTCGAAAAAAGAATTTGGCAAAATAGATAAGTGTACCTCATTTTGGAGTTAAGATACAGAAGCTTTGCTCATATTAAAAAACAAACAACACCACTGAATTTGTGGCATCGAATTACCCAAAAAAATTGTCTCCACGCCTCAATATGATTCTGGCACTACCAAGCCCATGAGGAATTTCACCTCGGCTTCTGTGGCTGCACCTGCAATTAATTCATAGGAAAATTTCTCGAAAATCATGCCCTATATGTACGGTCGTGCCTTGATCTGACCCCCGAACTTTGCAGACCCTGCTTATTAAGTAAAAATGGAGGGCGAATGTACCAACATAGCCACAAGGCTAGTTGGTTGGTGGATTTATATTAAAAGCATAGTGGTTGGGGGAGGTCCCGGGGTTATGTCCGCGAGCCTCCCCTTTTTGGCACTTTGTTACAACACACACACATATATTGTTAACCGCTGCCAATTTTGGATTCTCATTTATATTTGTTGGAGTTGGATTATACTGGAGGTCGACCACCAGATTTGGCGGGACCTCCGCCAGATTTGGTGGGCCGCCATTTTTTATTTTTGAAATTTAGGTTACAGGCCCTCACTAGGCATTTTTCCACTTCCACGTGGTAGCCAAACATTGGCCCACGTCATCCACATGTATAGTCACCATGCCACATTGCCTATCTACCACATCAGTCTTACACATATGGTACAGATGCCACATTTATGCCATGTCTCGTACGACCTACCACGTGGTTGTACAGATTTCCATGTGGTACTTCCTCATTTGTGCACATGTTGACCTAAAAATGTCGAAAATGAGTGACATGTGGAAGCCTCTGGTGCTACCAAGTCACCATGTTTATTTCATGATGATTTTAGCATGACACGATTCATCCTTTGTGTGTTCCACATACATTGTATGGATGCTGATGTCATTCGTATTTATTGGGCTAGGTTGACCAAAAATTTGACCGCGAATATCTTTTGATGCATGACTCCATTTGATGATTTTTTAACGTCATTGGAAAGCTTGTGATGCGCTCTTCACGGTGACACCAATTTCACTGAGTTTTTAGGACTTTGAATTTTTTCCCTTTCTCTATCTGTTGAGGCCATTCTAAGCTTCTTGAGTTGCTTCTGTGAATTATGAGTTATCCTTAGTATTTTGTGGATCCTTTTTGGATCATGCCTTCCCATTGAGATCTTTTTGGACCACCAAAAGCTTTCATCAATAAACGAATAAGTGAGGTAAGAGTTACCTCACCTTGTCCTTCTCAATCCACTTTGACATTCTTAGATGTGTGCCCTTTAATCCCACTCGAGGATAATCAACATCACCCCTATGTCCAAGATGATATCTTCCTTCAACTCATCCAGGTACTCAGAGAACAACTCATCAACTGAAGGTATTGAAACTTCCTCACCTTGATCCATGATCATGGGAGGCTCAAAAAGTTTCAATTTTCCACATTTACAACTGATTGGATCTACATATAAGGTGGAAGATCTAGACAAAAAACATTGGTACCAATTTTCCCCAAAATAGTGAAGGATCCATAACGGATGGGATTGAGTTTCTTGCCTTCACCCTTCAATCTCTCCTTGCTGATGTGAAGCCATATATGGTCTCCAACCTAAAACTGATGATCAACCCTGTGTTTCTCATGTTGAGCCTTATATTTTTCTTGAATTTTCTCCAATTGTTCCCTAACTGCTTGATTTACCTGTTGGATTCTCTGAATGAACTTGTGGGATCTGTCTTCATTTATTTCTTCATTTAATTCAGCATATCTCCCATACATCAAGTCCAAAGGAGCCTTAGGTAAATACCCAAAAGATGTCTCAAAATAAAAACACTGATTGGAGGAATATAAGGCTCAATTGTAAGCATGATGTACATAGGGTATATGTTCATCCCATATCTTGGGAGGCTTGCTGCAGTAGCCTCAAAGAAAAAGTACCATTGTTTGGTTAACAACCTATGTCTATCCGTCGGTCTGTGGATGGAAATAAGTTCTCCTCTTCAACTTGGTGTCCATCATTATCCACAAGCTTGTCGAAAAATCCCCAAGGAATCAAGTATCTTGATCCAAGATAATGGATGTGAGTAACCCAAAGTGAACCCAAACATACTGAAATAAGAGATTAGTAGTCTACTCAGCAATGATCTTCTTTTTACATGGCATTAAGATACACATCTTGTTGAACCCATCCACTACAACATACAAATAGTCATGACCCCTTTTCGACATTGGTCAACCCCCTACAAAATCCATGGAGATACTTTCCCATGGATGGGATGGAATAGGAAGTGGTAAGTATAGCCCTATTTTTCTATTAGTGGGCTTACAAGTAGAACACATCACACACCCCTTTACATATTTAGTTACAATTGCTTTCATCTGAGGCCAGTAACAAAAACTCTATAGATGAGCCATGTTTTTTCCTACCCCAAAATGCCCAGACACAAGAGAAGTGTGAGCTTCTCATATTACATGGACTCGTTCACTTGTAGGAATACATTACTTTCCAAGATGGTAGAGTAGTTTTCCCTGCATAAAATATTTCTCTACCTATGCACCATGGGTTAGATTCTCAAATACTTCTTTAAAATCTTTATCAACAACATATTTTTCCACATATCTATCATGAGATACGGAACCATTCTTCAAAATAATAGAAGCAAGAATAGGAGGTCTAGAAATCATATCAGCTACCTTGTTACTCATACCCTTTTTGTATTTGATTACCAAGTGAAATTGTTGAAGAAAACCCATCCATAGGTAATGTCGATATTGTTGCAGTGTGGTTTGTTCTTGGAGATACTATAAGGGTTGATGATCTATATGTATGATTGTTTCCTTCCCTAACAAGTAGTGCTTCCATTTCTTTACGCTTTGAACTAATGCATACAACTGTTTATCATACGTAGGATAGTTAACAACAACTTCGTTAAAAGTTTCAGAGTGGTAACAGATAGGCTTACGATATTGCATCAATATTGCACCCATGGCATACCCACTGACATATGTCTCGATCTCGAAAGGATGTTGAATATTCAAAAGTGCTAATACTTGTGTGGTATTGATCTTTTCCTTCAAAGTGTTGACATTTGTTTTTTGCTCTCCTCCCCACTGAAAAGTGTTCTTCACATTGGTTAATGCATGCAAAGGAGCTACTATAAAGTAGAAGTTTTAAATGAATCTCCTCCAGTACCAGACTACACCTAAGAAGCTCTGTATTTCGGTTACACTTTTGGGCTCAGGCCAATCTACAATTACATCAATCTTGGAAGGATCAATTTTTAATTTTCCTCCTCCTACAATATGACTTAAGTATACAAGTGCAGTCTTACCAAGTTCACATTTGGAAAATTTTACATACAAATTTTCCCTTTGCAAAGTATCGAATACTTTATTTACATGCCTTACATGTTCATCCCAAGTCCCATTAAATATAAGAATGTCATCTAAATATACAATCACAAAATCATCTAGAAATGGACTGAATACCTTATTCATCACATGTGTGAAGGTTATCGGAGAATTACAAAGACCAAATTTCATAACTAACCACTCAAACAATCCCTGTTTGGTTTTAAAGGAATTTTTCCATGCATCATGTTCTGCAACCCTGATCTGATGGTATCCACTGTGCACATCCTTCTTTGGAACCATCACGATCAGAGAACCACAAGAAGATGAGTTGGGCCTGGTGACCCCTTGATCCAATAATTCTTGTACCTTCTTTTTGATCTTTGTCATTTCTACAATTGGCATTCTGTACATGCCCCATTAGGAAGAGGAGAATCCTGTTGAAGTTGTATTTCATGTTGGATTTCCCTCTTAGGAGGTAATCCATTCGGTTCCTGGAAAATATCATCATACTTAGAAACAATATCAATTAATTATTTCTTATGAGAAGGATCACATCCTTGAAAAGCGTCGGATGTTCCAACATATTTTTCCCTTACGACAATGAGTACATATTTCTTATTAGTTTTTATGAGTCTCTTCATTTGTCCTGCACTAACAAGTGTTTTGTTTACTCTCATCCTTTGGGCTCTAACAATATATTCCACTCCCCCTTTAGTAAGGTGATATTTTTTCTCATGACGAAAGAAGACGTTTTTTTCTATCATCAATATAAGGACTCCCCAACACTATGCCACATATATCAAGTGATACAACATCCAAATCCACTTCATCAATCAACTTTGAAGCAATAGAAAATATGAACCTACATTTCTTGGTGACATTAAGTTTTTATTTATCACATACATGTTGGAAATATTGTCATTGATGGCAAAGGATGAGCCAAATGAGGAAGAAGATCTTTCTGTTAGAAAACCAGTGTATGGTTGAGTTTTGGATGGGCGCGTATGATTGCTGCAGAGAAGCCATCAGATCTGCAGAAGCTGCGAGGGAGATAAGCCATCGGAGAATCGGGGATCGAGACTTTGAAAGGTTCAATTCATTCGACAACGAAAACCCCAAAATCACGATATGCGATTTCACGACTTGATCGCAGCCATTGAAGCAAGCATGCGATATGGACCATTGATTGTCTTCATCGGAGAATCGGGGATCAGGACTTTGAAATGTCCAATTCACTTGACAACAAAAACCTTGAAATCGCGATATGCGATTTCGCAATTTAATCGCAGCCATTAAAGCAAGAATGAGATCTGGACCATTGATTTTCTTCATCGGAGATTCGGGGATCAGGATTTCAAAATGAAAATAACACAATGCAATGAAAACCCCGATTTCGCGATATGCAAAATCACGATTGAATCTAGACCATTAGATCAACATGTGATCTAGACCGTTGATCCAACTCACGACAGCAGACCATGTTAGCTAGAGACACGTGGCACAACCAGGAAATGACAGGTGTCAGGCAGATTCAACACTTCAGGCACATGTAAGTAACGAATTAGAGTGACACGTGGCAGGATCTAACACGTGTCAAGCCACGTGTGACGTCAGCAGAGGCATCGGTGATCGAGACTTTGAAATGACAAAGTCACTTGACATCAAGAATGTCGAATTCGCGATTTCGCGATTTCACGATTTAATCACAGCCACTGAATAAAGATCGCATCTGGACCATTGACATAGGTCTCGAAACCCTGGAAAGATCAGAGCCGTTCATCTGGAAGGACGCGTGGCAAAGAATCGGGTGCCATCGACACTTTGTCCATCGAGAAATCGGAGATCCCGGTGACAAGGGATTTGTGCAGTGTGAAATCGCGATCAGTGAAACCCCGATCAGTGGGGAATAGTTGTCAGCACAACAGAGAAGGAGGACAGCGGCGTAGTGGAGTACAACTGTCAGCGTAAAGGAGCATTGGGATTTGGACGATCGGGAATCACACGGGTGTATGCATTGAGGCATCACAAACCCCATAGCCTCGATGGGGTAAGGTTGTGGTCATGGTGTGACGGTCACGTTGACTGGGAGCTAAGCTTAGGAGGGTTAGCGTATGGAATGCCAAAACCTGATTTAAAAAGGCGCGCATAGGGTTGATTCAAATTTTAAAAGAGGGACCCAATTTACCTCGAGCAATAAATATGGGACTCGATGAGCGTTGAACGTGTCCTAGATCCATGGGTTTAAGAAGGGGTCGATGCTCTTCTTACAAGCGATCGGAAGAAGCAAAGCAGGACGGTAAGGATGGTAAGGACGATGATAGGTTGCAGGTGTCCCTTCTGGAGGATGTGGAGGCCATTTCCTGACAGTAGGCACATCTACAAATCGCTGAGGTAATTTGTGTAGATGGCAGAACTACAATGAATCTCGGTAAGTTACAATAGATCTGAACTGCTCAGCAACACACATTATTACTGATCCAGTGTGAAAATTAATGAAACGTGGTCAGCAGTGAGTCTGAGGGTTTAACCCTTCAGTAGAAGCATCCTACCAGTAGAAACTGGTGCTATCTTCAGGGGGTTGAAGCTCCCTTCCAGGAAAGGCTGGTAAACGAGAGAAGGTTGTAGCCTTTTGCAGGTAGAAGCCTGTGTACTAGTATGAGTCTGCACTAGTACACTGTTGTAAAATGTTTTCTTAATAATAATCATTGAAGACAGAGACAACGACAGCAGTGGTTTTCTCCCGATTTGGGTTTCCACCTTAAAATCCTGGTGTTCATGTGTCTTACTCATGTGTGTTGGTTTTCTTGCCTTTACTACACTATTTTATTGCTTAATAGACATTTGATGAATAATGAAAGATCTATGGATGCACTCTTGTCTCTATAAAGTAGCCTAAGGTTTTTAGTGAAAACAGAGAAAAATTATTATTGCTGAAATACTGATTCACCCCCCCCCCCC